>JBBMHQ010060088.1:0-15279 GCA_037834295.1 Postelsia palmaeformis
GAGAGAGGGAGAGAGAGAGAGAGAGAGAGAGAGAGAGAGAGAGAGAGAGAGAGAGAGAGAGAGAGAGAGAGAGAGAACTAGCTCTGCCTCGAGTGCACCTCACGCGCGCGAGCTTCGCACGTACGATTTATGGCTCACACCTTGGACAAATATTAATACAGAATCACACGGAAAATACAGCACGCTTTGATACGCACCCGGGTCCAGGGCGCCAGAAAACCAAACGCCATATCATACGTATTTGTAGCTTATACCAGGTAGCTTGTAGTCTGCCAGGTGTATCTGTTTTATGGCTTGATTCGGTGAGTGACGACAGTCGGGCCAGGCATGCAACTACCCTCCCCCATGATAGAGGGAGTCAGCGTCGGTTGACGGCGACGCTGTAAACCACGCCTCTCACGGCGTGAACTAGACCAATAAAACGCCCTTTTTTTTCTTCCGCGGCTACCACGGCTGGCGGTCAAGTGAAATAATTTTCGTGCGGGGAGAACAGTAACTCAGCACAAGGGGGGTGCTCGTATCATGATGAGGAGCGCACGCGGCATTTACTTAGTACACCCATTACTCTCTCTGGAAGTGGGTGCACCAGAAAAAAGCTAAATTCATTGACGCTGTCATCCATCTGTAAGTCCGCCTCACAAGCGAGATGCAGCTCACCATTCATGCGACTTGCCGGACACCTCACGGCTTTTGTATGCTTGGGCCATGGGATTATTTATCGGAATGCAATTTGATTGTTGCTCATCAGTCTTCGGGTGAGGTATGGAGCTCCTCAAGGTTAAGTCAGGAGCCTCAGAAAAATTACGGCGAACTTCTGCCGTCGTAGAACGCCTCATACGAACTGCTCTCTGGACGCTAACAACCCTTGCCATACAACTGATTTCGCATCTACGATAAAGTTACTAACGATGCACATAGAAGGCTATACATTTCTTGCGGGAATTCGAAGGTATGTCCTATGGGACTTCCGTAGGGGGATCCCCGGAACTTCGGTAGGACTTTGATTGTGAGGCTGGCATAGAATTTCCATGAAACCCCCGCGAAGGAATACCCATAAAGAAAGCGACATCATGTGTGTGCACGCACGCCTGGGGTTTCCACAGGCCCCGAGCTAACCACGACACCATCAGACCCAGATCCGGACGGGACGGAACCGAAGGATGTCTTGGACGGTCACACGAGGGACAACCTAAATGCACTGGTGGAAGAATCGGTTGCGAGTGGGACGCAACAAGTGAGGCAGTAGCCGTATGTATTGTCCCGCGTTTTCTAGGACGTGGCACACATCGAACAGAGCATCGATATCCGCACTACTTTGTGGTCTAGATATTGCGCGGCACGCACTGTCGAAGCCATTTTCGATATGAACCGATCTTTCGTGGTCGCTCATTATAACACGGGGTTTTCCACATTATTATTCATCTTTTTTTTTCTGTTTACCTTCGTCCCAGCATGGAAGCTTCCACGAACTACCATGAAGGTAGATCTACTCTCTGCTCCATGGGAGTACTTTATTTCACATGGGAGTTGGCGGGAGCTAATTGAAGTTGATGGAAACTTCGATGGAAGCTTCCATGCAAGTAGACCTCGACGCGTTCTACGATAGAGGTTACACATTTTGCTAAGTTTGTTTCTGGGCGACGGGGTTCCTTCACCCAAAGTCGTCGGAACAATGTCTATTTTGTTGAAAAAAATACGTACTTTCGTATACTTGAGTCACGAGAGTACTCATCGGCAGCATTTTCATCTTTGCTAGGACCTTGGGTAAAGAGTCTCGGAAAAATAAGAGTAAACCTCTATCGTAGAACGTCTCCCTCCTTCCATCTGCCCTTCTGAAAGTTTCCCTCTACTTCACGACTAACCTCGTTTCGGACCCGTTTCCGGCCCGTTTGGGGTCTAGGTCCGAGTCAGATTTCAAGGATAGGGGCTGGATAGGGTCTACGCACGTGCCTTGATCTCACCGTCGGAAGTGTTCTCTAGCCCTAGAATCGCAAAATAGTCAGCAGCCCGACTCCCAAAAGGGCTAGATCAAGTAGATGGAAGTCGGTGGATGTTACTGGAAACTTCGGTATATTGCGGACGTTTACGAGAGTCTATGGAATCTGGTGGAAATACTAGGATTCGGCGGACTCTCGTGGAGGTTACGGGGAGTTTGGAGAATTTGTGGAAGTAGGTGGAGGTGTATAGGGATGTACAAAAGCTTGTGGAGGCTCCCACCGCGTGTATTTGTGGAAGCTTCAGTCAATGGAAGCAGGGGAAGCTTCCACCTCCAGCAACAGTGCAAACTTCCATCTAGTTCCAGGAAGCTTCCACCAAGTTGCATTGAAGTGAACATCAAAACTTTCATGGGAAAATAATTTCCAGCATAAAAGCTTCCGCCAACTTCTATGGAAAAGGGAAGCATTCGTCTGAATTCCTTGGAAATTGATTTGCTGCTTCGATGGAAGTTTCCCTCTGATAAGTTGGTGGAAGGAAGTAGATCGAATACATGGGATGTTGTGGTTGACCCTCGTGTTGACGGGTGGGAGTCGTTCAATCTGTATGGTCCAGCACATGCTTCTTCCTGGATTGGATATGTACTACACAGATATAAGTAGATCCTGCATAACGTATGATACCAACATGCCATAATATACATGTTCTACGAAATACGTGTTTCCTGGGTTGGATATGCACCATGCAGATCTTGCACACGATAGCATAGCGGCGGGAGAGGATCTTGACGATTCCGACGGTCTGTCTGATGTGCCTGATGTGTCCAATCTATCTGATCTATCTGATGTATCCGATCTATTGTCTAATCTATCTGATCTGTCTGATGCCTTGAAACGTTTACAGTTCGAGTCGGTCGGGTCGCACGCTGCCTGATTGTTCCCATACCTTTCCCTGCAGTCCTAAAAAAAGGCATCGATTGGTGGCCAATTCGGAAGAGGGAGCAGTGCGAATCTTAGATTCAATATACAGTTGGCCGGAACCCCCCCACTGCCCTTGCCCTCGAACAATGCGGGGCGTGAACACATCCTTGTGGAGGCACTGATAAAAGCAGCACACCATTTGGCGGGCTAAACCGAGAACTGTTGGCATAGTGTGGAGATCGGTACATTGCTGGATGTCTCCACCAGGTTTTTTTGAGCTCAAACTGGGCAAGGGCGAGGCCCTCCGCCACCTGCGTAGTCGTCAGCTTTGTGTTTCGTTTGACAGAGGTGTCTTCCTCAGGAGCGAACAGAGTGCGCTTCAACCAAGGTACCCTCTTATATGTAAGAACGTGTCACTGCAACAACTCGCGCGAGCCGCTTGGAGCCAGAAAGCGAGTCGTCCTCCACGTCTGGTATTGTTGAAATGCGATCTCCTCAGCTGTGCAACCTGGCGTTCGTGAAAACACACAAGACCGGGTCGACCACTCTGTCTAGCCTTTTCTACCGCTACGGCGTTAGACGCGGGCTTAAGGTGAGAGACATACGTTATATGTACGATATATGATTGAGAGTGTGACGAACCTCTCCTTGACTGAAAGGAATAACCCGTTTGCGTAGCGCGTTGGTTCCTTTATTTAATGCGTTTTAGCATCTGTTAGTCGTACTATTCTTAGTTCATGGGGTTCTCCAACAGGCTAAGCCCACGTACACGTTTTTTCTCGAAACATTCCTTTTGTGTGATATATATAACCCCTCTGAAGAAAAGCAGAAGCGTCAGAAAACCATCAAATTCGTGCCCGAGTTACATTGGTTGCATTGCAACGAGCCGTACGGCACAGGCACGACACGGCCCCTGCTCGTACCGTTGAGCGTTCACGCTGCTCGCAGACGGTCGACAACGCCACAGCAGTTGTGATTGCCTTGGTCGCTATCTTCAACACACGGAGGGGTTAAGCGTGCACATTTGCTTTGAACTTCATATTTTCGGGCGAATACTGTGTATGGACCTCCTTTGAAATGAGGCAGGCGCCTTTCATAGATTGATGAAACGTGTGTGCCAATATGCATGCCTTGTGTACCATTCTGGTCGGGAAATATAAGGAACACTTGGTCTTGATGTTAATGTCGAAACGCTCCTTATACGTGCCTCTTCGCCCAGACTGTTACATTCGATGGGGGCAGCAGTGGCACCTATTTTCGCCTGTTGAGACTCATCGCTTGGGCTCTATAACCTTCACCCAGCAACCTGACCTTGAGGATAGTGGACGTGCAACGGTTGAAGAAACAAGGCCAGGACCTACTATTTTTATATGTTTTCTTGTCCATCCCGTTTATTATCTTCGCCCTTCTTCTCTCTCTCCCTCCTCAGTCATAACTTAGATCCGGGGTCACTAGGTAGGCTCTTCTCCCTCCTCCCCACTACGGTGCTTGCCTTGAATTCTTATCGCGAGAAGGTTTCAGCACTTTCTTCCCTCGTCGACTTGCGTCGGATTCCGCCTACCCACGCAACGAAGGCGCTCTCAGCAATTTTGGTCCCTTTTTATTTTTTCAATAATAAAGTCTCACCACGGTGGGATTTGAACTTGGATACCAATGCCAGTGGTCTTCAAAGCTGACCACTAGTCTGCCGGGGCGACCGGCTATTGTGGGTAGGTATATAACGAAACGAATAATGGTGCCACAGCGATTCCTCGGTGCTCTCAGGGAGAGCCCCGCGTGCCAGACGAAAAGGTTTTCCTTCCAAGAAAAAAAATGTGCTACTATTATTAAATATATATATATATATATATATATGTTTATATATATATATACTCTGTACCCCTCTGTCGTCATATGCTCCTCGAACCCTAGCGTGTAGCGTGCATCTTCGGCTGGACTGTGAGGTATAGAAAGCACGGAACCCCGGAAGTAAAGCAGGCTCGGAATAGAGAATAGTCGCTACCACGAGTCTTGTCTCCGGTCGGTCGTACACCCCGCCGCCAACAAGCTGCGTCCGAACATAGTTGATAGGGAGAACGAGACTCGTCGAACCCCGAGGTCGATGATGTATGCGGTTGACTTTCCAACCGCTCCCCCATCACGATGCGTCTGATCTTGGACTGACTCCGGCTTTACGAGACATGAAACAGGGCTATTAATACCACGGCCACGGCGTTGCAGCACCTTCCACTTATAAATTTCAGTATTGGATACACCGATATCCTCCAACTCATTATTTCGACAGCAGTGATTTGTCAACACTCCTTCTCCTCGACCCCCCCCCGCAATATCGTTCCCCTCTTTGTGCAAAATGAATTGATTCACACTGCAGTAGCTCAAGTCATTGGCCTAATGAATTGCACCCACCGCCTGCCCCTATTCTCCAGGCTTGTTTTCGAAATTAGTCGGTCCACACCGCGTAGCTCAGGTCATTATTGAATATTTTTCGTCCAACCCTACCCTGATTCCGCAGGCTCTATACTATGTCAGGAACCGGATACACACTGTATCGAAACCACATTATGGCAGCAGTGCTGTGGTAGTTACCATTTCTTCTTTCTGACCCCAAGTTCCCCCCCCCTTCCCGCCCTTTTGGACGCACGCTTACGAAAGGTGGCGCGATACCCCAACACCGGCTATAACCCCTTCCCTAAGGTATGATGTACTACCTCGTGTAAAAGCGAACAGACTGGTTGGTGCTGCTGTGGAGAGACTAGCCCCGTTTTCACAGCTACGTGTTGGTCACTCTGTCGAGTGGCTATCTGCAGTATGCACTTATATAGAAAAAAACGTATGATTTGGGGTAGCGTAGACAACACTCCAGTGATATTGTATGCCATCGAACAAAAAAAGCACACAATCTACGACGGAGGACCTAATTAAATAAAACCAAATATTGTTTGTAAAAAATGCGAAATGCGGACGTTTTTTGTGTGTACCGTAGGTCCTATTCAATGTCGCCCCCCTGTGATGGATGGGTAGTCAACTCGATCTAGTGGCGCTGAGTGGCTGGAAAACTGGGCCTAAACGTGACCCTCCCTGCCGCAGCAGGGCTCAACAAGGACACCGACAGATAGACAGATCCGCTCTTGCTTCTTATTACGAGACACTGTCAGTCCATGTTTTTTCAAAAATGTTCGTTCTGTTGCCGGACAGAGTGATGCTTGGACCGCCGGAGGTAGGTGCAGAAGGGGGTTGTATATGCTTTGTGCATTTTCATTTCACCTTGGTGTTATTTCTTTGTCATATTAATGTTGTTCTTGTGCTCCTCGCTCTGCTTCTTTCGGAGAATATTGATGGGTGAACAAGGTTGACGCTCATGCTGCCCCCCGCAAAATGTTCGATGGTAAGCACCACAACATCTAGTTGGTGATCATCTCCCCCGGATGTCCAATTGAATCACGGCTGTCCTCAAATATGTCTTGGTACGCGTAGTGTAGAATCATTAGGTTAATAGATCATTCCTTCCGCGTCGGCTGCTAGACCACCATCCCCAGCCAAACATAGTTTGGAGCAGAGTCGTAGACAGCAGCGTACAGACAGCTGTTCCCAACTCTAAGCTGTGTGCCACGATGAGTCTCCTCCTGAAAAGCCTGTCCACGCCACGTGATAGCTGTTCGTAATGCTTGCAGTTATGTATGCAAATATCTATTGTCGCAAACCACTGTACGATCGATCGGAGAGGACTCACGTATGAGAAAATCTCATAGTTGGCCGGTACACGTGAGTGAGGTACCGATTGTCGTGTTTGAATGGATAGCAATACATTGACGCTGGCGACACCGACTTGAGCCAAATTGATGGGCAGTGTGTGGAGACAGGTGCTTCTACACGGGGACCCCAATCAGGAGATTGCGAGGCGGTTCGCGTTACCTTGGCATCAGAAGTTGCTGATTCTAGGCACGCAGGGGGGTGTACTCATTGTCATGTATGGCCATAGGCGTATGACTATAGACCCTCGCGTCCAGACACAGATCGCCGCCCCCTCCCCTTCACAACGTGGGCGTACACTTATCCTCGTCGAGGCATTAAACAACGTAGCACACCATCAAGCGTATCGAGTTGGGAGATTGTCGACACCTCGTGGCGTTTCCTTTGCACTGTTTGATATCTCCGCAAGGATTCATTTACGCCTTCATTGCGCTGGGCGGAGAGGGGTTCACGGCCGCCTGTGTAAAATGCCCAGACGGAGGGCGTCGGGCTTTTACCGACCAGGCAGAGTCAAGAGGGGCAGGGGAAGGGGTAGTTCGGGACTCGAGCAGCGCCGGCGAAAGGTTGGAGCGTCTCGCTAACATTTGTAGTTCGACGATGCACCGACGGTTGTACGTACCTGTCCTCCCGTCGGAGCTTGTGGTATGGGTGGACTTCTTATGAGTGCGAAAAACGTTTTATCGTCAATTCGACCGACTGGGTTGATGTCGCGCGTATGTACGGTACGTGCTGACCATGGCGGACGATGTGCCGTTCATATATATACATATCTTTCTGTTAGCCTCATTCCGGAATCCGCCCTCAAAGGCCGACCTATTGCTGTGGTCTGCGTTTCGCGATCTCCAGGTGTTGAAGGCCTGTGGAGGGCGGGTGGACATTATGCACTTGCACATCGGCCAGCCGTCGAAGCTGTCCACCTCGTGGGAAGTAGCAGCGGAACGATACAAGACCATTATGAGGGACCCTGACAACATCAACTTCGTCACGATCTTCCGAGAGCCTCGATCACACTTTTTGAGCTTCTATTACTACTTCGTCGCTCGCACCATGGGATATGTGAGATCTTCTTCTGGTTGTCCTTGTTGGATTATAGCCTGACACTGTGAAACAACACTCGTTATCATACGGACAGCGACCTGAATCAAGTTTGCTCGTGTCGCACTTAGCCATGTACGGTCCAATGTGTAGGCCACCTGTACTGAAAACCAAGCCCCCCGTAGCCTGCTTGTCCTATGTTGTGCGGAAGCCGCATCCACCTCGCTTACCGAGCATATGCCACGGCCGCACGCTATTCACCTGTTCGACGCAGGCTGCCAAGCCTGGGTTGTACAGCGCAGGGTCAACAGACGAACGAAAACACTGGCTGTAAACTTTATCACAGTTGAACACAAAACCTACTGGCAGTTACAGAGCCAACAGCTCGCGCAAGCTTTGCGGGAGATGCCAAACGAGCGTGCTGACAATCGCGATTGCGAGGCGGGCCTCTCCTCGAGTGCTGCTCACGATTGGCTTTCGGGGTGCCCAAAGCGCCGTTCTAGGGCATAGGTCGCAACCAGGGGGTAATTAAGGGCTGTGCTTTTGAGCCGAAACGTTTAACACTGACGGGTGGGTACCTCAACCATAGCATCAACCATGGAGCTTTGTAGATCCGACGTATATATTTTCCAACAGTATTCATTAGATGTACCTCGTGCGGGTAGCCCACGGGATCGTGTAATCGTTCACACCTGCGGCAGATCATCGGTTTCGAGTCACCCTGGTAGGGCATAACTTCACCCCCGAACCCTAACCTACCCCTAGTGTATCCTCTAGACCTTCTCGAGGGCACGTACATCTGTGTGATCTGTGTAATCTAGCTTGTGTTGCCAGGTGGGAACTGTTAAGCCTGCAGGGCATACAATGACACGTTTCCTAGGCTGTTGGATCGGAAACATTCAAATCCTGGAAGAATACCTCATACCCGGCGGGTTGTAATCTGCTGGTATCTATCTCGCAGTATTTTGCTACTGCAGATCGTGGATTGTCTGACGTGCACAATATCGCAATATTTAGATCGAAGGAGGAGGAGGAGGAGGTACTTCGACCGCAGCATGCCTCCCAACACACCCACTGCTATGTACAGGACTGGTCGCACCAAAATTTGTGCAGGACCTATGTCGTCAATGGAAATCTTGCACGTCGGCCCCGCCAACCCGGTCGTAACCCTAATCCTGACTCCAACCCTAAGCCTATCTCCGATCCATAATGGCGCTCGAGTCGGCGGGAGCAGACGTGCGGCCCCGACGCTTTTTCTGGTGGTGTTTTTTCGAACAACATCCGGCCGGCCAAAAAAGTCTGCCTTTACTAATGGGACCCGTATTTTGTACACTTGTCGACGCCGGCCCGTCCTGTCCTGCACATAGGGCGAGTCCCAACCTTTTTCCTTCAATCGTTTTCGCTGCTTGACAAAGAAACATGTTGAGCAATTCTTGCTGGAACCCCATGGTTCTGGCGGAGGCTACTGGAAGAAAATGCACAACTCTTCCGCCGGCGAGCTGGGAATCACGACAGAAGCGCAGCTGGAGGATTTCGTGCAGAACCATCTACCCAACTTCAAACTGGTGAGTTTTGACTCGCCTCGTACATTTGAACCAAAATAACGCGTGCTGGCTGTTCGTTGAGTTTCGATGTCGCGGCTGCTCAGGGGTGTCCATCCAGCCGCGAAAACCATCGCTTGCACTACGTGTGTATTTCTTCTAAACTACGTGTTGTACAATGGACCGCAGGGGGGGGGGGGGGGGGGGGATTTACCGGTGTTTAGTGGGGGGGGGTGTTGCACGGGTACAACGTGAGGAACGTCGCTCGGGTAATATTACCTCGCGGTAACATGCGGTTGCTCGTTGTAAAAATATTCCACATTGAGCGCGCAGCACGAGTATCGGTACTCTCACCCCCCCCCCGCCCTCCCCTCGGTGCCCCGTCTCGAAAGGGACGCATGAGCAATGGTCGAATGACTAAGGCAATCAGCAAACGTGTACGCCCCCCCTCCATGTGCCGGCATGCGATACATACTTTTGTATGCGTTTCCATATTCCGCACGCAGCCTGAAGAGTGGTTCTCTGATGAAACGCCCCGACGCTGTCATCATCCATATGCAAGAATGTCCGCCTCACGACCGGTTCTCACGTATTAGTAGGATGCAGCTCGCCCTCCATACGACTCGCCGAACACTTCACGCTTCGCTTCGCGCTTGGTGCGAGCAATCAGGGCTTATGGTTATACGACGACTACACGCATTCATGACATGGCTACACCCTTGACGTCCCGGCTCAGGATAAATACGTCTTAACTGCTTTCCACAGTGGGCACACGATCTGAATGCTTCTCTCTTACCCCTCCCCCCCCCGAATACTGCCTCGGCCTTCGTTGATTTTAGGTGCTATTGACAGACCGGTTCGACGAAGGGTTGATGGTGCTGCGGAACCTCATGGGGTGGCGTTTGATAGACATGACGTATGTCGTTCTGAGAACAACCAGTTCGAGGATGATTGCTCACAAGGAGTCGGTAAATGGGCAGGGGGACGTCGAGGACCACCCTCCAACCTTTGATGAGCTCTCCATACAGGTAACATAAATGCCAGTACTGTTGTATGATGGGTTGGGTACATACCTAATGGTACATCGGTCTTAGTCTTGTTCCATTTTATGTGCAGGGCTTATTCCAAGCATTTCATCCACAAACAGGAAATTCAATGGCCCAAATAAACGAAAGGTGCTATCAATCAGACCTTAATACCTGACAAAGTACAAGTATACGTTCTCCTTCTTTAATAGCGTTGTGTGCCGTAGATCCCTATTGTGAGACTGCTGCAGTTACCAATTACCTATCCTAATGCAGCCTCCAGCGGCCCCGTACCACCACCTGCAGGAATGCCGCGAATAATCATGTTCGGGGGCACCCTAGACGGCACGGACGTGAAGACCAGCCCATGGCATGGCGACGGTTCAGTATACGCAGCACACCTCGCCCTGGTCGCCTCGAGGGGCCACCAGACGATACACACAGCGTTGGCGTTGCAGCCCAGTAAACGCTCCCCAATATTTTACAAAACGGCTTGCTGAAGTCGTTTCGAGGGGTCGCAGGACGGTGCGCACAGTATCCAAGAGTTGGACCTCCGTAGTGACATGGGCACCCGGCGATCGTTTTAAAACACTTCAAAATTCATCCCGCTTTAGTGGCCTTGGGGTGCACAGAATGGTGTCGCTATCAGTGTTACCGTAAGAAGGACTACGACTACCTACGACGGGGAACCGCAGTAAATAACACCAGATGTTGATAGAAACAAACTGGCTAAATATATATTTCTGTGTTGACCGTAGGTCCTACTTAAAATGCCCCCCCCCCCCCCCTGGAAAAAGCAATGGGGAGCAAACAAGCCTATCTACCGTAAGAGACAGGCAAACATGCATACGAAACTCACCGCCGTGCCACCAGCAAGAGACGGGGGGCGGGGGGGGGGGGCGGTTAGGTGTGTATCGATGCCGCTTCCTGACACCTCGGCGCCACGCGCACCCCGTAAATGCTCGATCATGTCCACTGATGCCGGAGTGGCATATGTTAATAGAGATTCTGCACCCGGTGGTTGCTGCCTGAAGCCCCCCCCATATGCACGAAGAACCCACAACGGTACACACACTGTTACACGGCGGGGTTGCTCTGCCACCCTGCTCCGGGATCGGTTCGTTACAAACAGCTCGCTATGTTTCAGTGATCAGTTGACAATGGACGGTAGATGCACAGACGGTCACTCAACACACACATGCGGTTGGATTTTGTGGTCACCGCGACTGTTTGATTGCTCTGTGGCTGTTTCAGGCGCAAAACAAGATCGATGAGCTGACCAGCCTGGACAGAGGGCTATACGAAGCTGGGAGGGCCCACTTCGAAAAGGTTTGCCCGGCTGGCGGAGCCCACCCTACCACTAGAAATACATAAATACGCCAGTAAGAAGACATACATACCATTCGTATATCCATTCGTATATCCAGGTTGTGCTGTTGTATACTCTTCTTTTTTTTCTCGTCGCAGACTCATTCCGTGGTTAATGGTTGCATTTTCTGGCTTAGCGTTTTTCTACCGCTCAAGCTCCCCCGGTGAGCAACTTCGGTAGGTCAGTATCCTACTTTTCGTACCGAGGTGTACTTGTGTTTGGGCTACTACATCAGTAAAGTATGGGCCCGCCAACAACAAACACCTATTGTGAGCAAGCCTAAGGTTCTCATTGGGGCGCCATCTTCAACCAACCTTAAGCATACTATATAGCCTATATAAAGGATTCAGTGCGGAGATCACCACTGAGCCGTTTTTCTTGACCCACTTTTTTTCAGGTTCGACCCAATGGTGAGCATTATGTTCTTAATGTGTGCTTTCTTATTGGCTAGCCTATACTGCACCGCATACAACTACTGGTCGGGTTACGCGAAAACATTTATCCGAAGTGCGTCGCGGTAACGGATGAGATACTGAGATCCTCATATATATGAAGAGGGTCA
This sequence comes from Postelsia palmaeformis, assembly GCA_037834295.1. Lineage (NCBI taxonomy): Eukaryota > Phaeophyceae > Laminariales > Laminariaceae > Postelsia > Postelsia palmaeformis. The sequence goes on from JBBMHQ010060088.1 coordinate 12,138, forward strand.
CCACCCCTACATGCCGTGGCAATATTCCGCGTACCTTCGATCTTTGCGGTGTTTTTTATCGCGACCGGGGATGAACGCCGAAATACATGGTATACCTGCATTTTTCTCTTAATTTCCTTCCTCGCTCATCCCATTTATTATCCTCGCCCCTTTATTTTCCCTTTCACATCCACCTATTGCGAGGGGCAATATTAAACAGGACCTGCGGTAAAGACCAAAAACGATATACTCACCATGTTTACTATTAATAATAACATTTGATCCTATTTGCTATGGCTCCCCGTAATGATAGCAGTCGTAAGTCAGACCCGGATGTCAGATATAGTAGACTCTTCTATCTCCCCCTCCTCGCTCGTAAGGTACTCGCCTTGAACTTATACCGCGAGAGGATGGGGCACTTTCTTCCCTCATCGACTCGCGTCGAGTCAACTGTAGCACTCTGATACATTGCTGCTGTGTCGATGCCTTAAAAGAGGGACCCACTCACGTGGTGTGTATCCACCAACCGGAACCGCATCTCGTCGCTTCAGTCGTCTCGCGACAAGCTACCTTTGGTTAGTTGTAGACGCGTTATAAAATAGAGGTAGCGCATTTCCGCTCAAATGTTGTCTGAATGACGGGACTCCTTAACCCACAATAATAGGCGCAATATCCATCTCGTTTCGGAAAATGACGTTTTTGAACACGTGGGTCGTGGGATTATTTATTGGGATGCAATTTGATTTTTGCTGAAGTCAGATTTTCGAGTGACTTACTACTAGTGCAGAGCTCCTCGAGTGAGGAGTTTATAAAATTCAGGGTGAACCTCTGTCTATCGTAAAACGCCTCTTTATTTCGATGCGTGCGCCCCTGTGATGTGGACTGCTCCGCCTGTCGGTCTCCGCCCAGACACTAGCGCCGCTCGCCAGTGAAGTGGAAGGCGACCTTGCTCGATTTAGGCCACTCAAGCAACTCGTCGACCGGTATCTGAGCAGCAACACCACGAGTTTGGCGAGAGACATGTGAGATAAATCAAAACAGGGAAAAAAAAACGCGGCAGGGCTTAACCCGTCCATAGAACACCGTTGGGGTTTACCTTGATCATAGTTTAGAGGCAACGCCTATCGAAGCTAGATCGCCATGAAAACATCGGCCGACTCTTAGTCGTGCTGCGGTGGGAGGGCTGCCCGTATTTTCACTACTATGGTACAGCAGCAGTACCGCGTTTACGCCACCCCGGCCGTGAGTGGGTAGGGTCGATGTCTCGTGGCGGCGCCTGGCTTTGTATCCCGAGAACGGAAATATTGAAAAGCTTGAGACCGCAGCCAAGTGTCTTTGGTCGGCTGGAAGTGAAGGCTCTAAAAGCGACGCCCCTCTCGTGCAGCACCAGTCGGCCGCTCCAAGGGTTCGGGTCAGGGTTGGGGGATGTGGCCACGCTGCAACGCAAGGCTGTATCGCAAAACAGGTGTGGCTGGGATCCCCCCCTCCCTGCATAGTACGAGCGCGAAAAACAGTATTGTGGAGGCATCCAGCGATGTACTGCTGTAGCAAACAAACCCCACGGAGTGTCGACAACCTATTCGGCACGCGTAATGGCGCGCTACTCTTCACGCCTCCACAAATATTATCCACAAGTTGTATTCACGATCACGTGATGAGGGGGGGGGGACTCGTTTATGGCTCGTCCTAGTCATTTGACCGTTATCCACGAATCCTTTTCGAGACGAAGCATCATTCCTTTTCCTGCTAGGGACACTTCCAACACTCGGGCGCTCATTACGTTGTTTGCATATATATTACATGGAACGTTTTCGTTAATCTTGTTCCCTTCCTGCTTTGCCGTCAGTGGCCACCATCTATCTTTTAGGATATCGATCGTTTTCTCGCTGCTATCTAGTGTAGCAAACTCCTTCATGTCACATTCGTCTAATTCCTTCATCTCCTCTTCTATGCAGGGTTCCTGCTTCGTGCTTGAAAAAGATTGATAAACAGTGGTGGTACTTGCCGCACTACCCTGCGTTCTTTGCCTATGCTCACTGTACCGCTGTACGAATACTGCACTGTATTTGCTGAACAAATGCTCGTACTCGTCGTATGTTCGGGCCGCCAAAGTGTACAACCAAGTTACAATACTGCTGTACCAGGGTAGTTGTTAGTGCAGTTTTTAGGACTCACTCCCGTTTCGATAGCAAACTACTGGACTTCCGTGCCTGGAAGCAGCTGAGGAGATAGATCTTGCTGTTGTATCGTGTTGTGCTAAAAGGGCTAAAGCCTTCGAAGGTACAGTAGTAGTAGTAGTAGTAGTAGTAGTAGTAGTAGTTGTAGTAGTAGATTGAGGATCGTTCGTATGCACGCAAGCTCGCAGACTCAGCGCAATAATACGAAGAAGACTACGCCAATGGCTATAAGTTATGCCGGTGAGCACACCCTTTCATACCTGCAGCATCGATTCGCCTATCTAACGGCGTTGCTTTCTTCGACACTCGGCTCCTGGAAAAATCGGCAACCTCAGCAAACATCGTTACACAATAATGACAGCGTTCCACACCATTTAAGGCGTTTTGTTTTTATCTCCTCGCGAAAACCTGGCGGTGCTTCTACCTCTTGCTTTTTACCAGGTATACAGTTGAGGCGGTTGCTAGAGACTTCCCCCCAGCGGCTCCTTTCTGAGAACATCTCTGAGTACCCCTTGACTACGCGGCTGCGGTGGAGCGAACTTGACACGGTCACCAGCACTGTGTGAAATCTTTTGTGTCTGTGTTCGTGAGATATTCATGGACGATCAAGCCTCTCGGCACAGGACAGGAGAAGTGATCGCGCATGCTGCTACAACCGGGGTTTCCATTGTATATAGGGGGCGTTTTTTTGCCGAAATATTCCTGAATGACGGGGCTCCTCGCCTGAGCAGTGACCCAGTGTCACTCGGAATACCGTTACGTGCTCTGTAGGGCTCAACCACATGTTCTCGCGATATAACCATGGTACGAGATGGCTCATCGACAGTATATATGTATGATTCGGGGTGCCCCTGTAATATGTATCTAGGCCCTTGATGATTTTTTCGGGTTGGACTGTACCTGGGCGGCCTCGTCGTCGCAAACGCTGACATGATGCCAGAGATTATACGACGGATTCGACTCGCATGGGCATGCTACAATCGGTT
>JBBMHQ010060099.1:0-15277 GCA_037834295.1 Postelsia palmaeformis
TTTATCGCGAGAAGATTTCAGCCCTTTCTTCCCTCGTCGACTTGCGTCGAATTCTGCCTACCCACGCAACGAAGGCTGTATAGAAGTAAAAAAAGGAACCAATAATTTCACTTCGATTTCGAAAAAAAAACGTGCTTATATGTCCAATCGGGAACCAGGGTAATGATGTAGTTGTCGATCGAAAAATATTTCGAAAACAACGTACCGCGTCACACAACGTCCAGCCGACAAATAACGACGGGCGTGGACGAGAGCGAAGGTTGGCGCTACCGCGTGCGCGCCGCCGCCAGCCTCTTATTCTTTCTGGTCGCTCGGGATAGGAAGCTATCACTCTCAGGGTGTCTGGGGTGGGCGGAGCAAGCCCTCAAACGCCACGTGCGGAACAGCAGTGGTGATGCAGCTATCGAGGCCTCGAGCGTATCCTCCGATTTTTGATGATTTGCTCGGTTTTCGCGATTGTTTGCCGATCAAGCAGGCGGAAAAGATGGGATTGCGGCCGCCATGATTACTTTTGAGGCGCCACCGCCGGGTTACGATGTGTCATGGTCTGTGGGCGTGGGCGCGGCTATTGCTCCGATCACCTCCCGTTGAGGTTCGCGTTTTGTCGCCTCGATCGTGGTCACCGAAGTGGCCAAGAATCGCCCCAGACTCTCCACCGAGGGTGTTGACCAACCATGAACATGCTACGTCAAAACCAAGGAACTCCCAAATTCCAAATTGAAACTAAAAAAATTACACGGGAAAAGTCCGAAAAGACTTTCATTCAAACATATTTTTTTAGCCCACCTGCTTGGTCGTACACTCTTTGGCCAATCAGATGCAAATTAAATTAGAAAAAAAACACAAAAAGCACAGTAAAAAAACAAAGTTCCCCCTTAAGATGGGCCCTGATCGTTCCCCCCGTCTCTCCGTCTTCCAACGATCACATACGTACGATTCGCTTCGACAGAGCATCGGAATATCTACAAATACCGTTAGATAGACACCGCCGCGAGATATTGGACACGGTATGTGATCACATCAAACAGTTCAAATGAAAAGAAAGTGAAACAAGCGAAGAAATCAAATGGGCATAATGATTGAGTGTATGAGCGCCAAAGGTCGGACGGGGAAAAAACTCTGAGCCCGAGCCAAACATCAGCAGGCACAAGGACGAGAGAAAAGGAGACACAATACCGAAACTACAGCAGTACGAGTAGCTCAGTACGAGTAGCTCATTCTAGTTTCATCTTGATTTTTTTAATCCTCCGGCGGATTGGTAAAAGTAAAGCTTAAGCTATTCCTAGTAGGATGTCGCAAAGGACTGCCGATAGTTTTAGTCACAGTCACTTTTAATACATAATCAATGGTTAAAAGGTCCATACCCCACACCTATCGCCCAGAACAGTATAACAGTACAGAAACTGTCGATATCTACTGCCGAATAGTCAAGATAGGCGAAAAGGCATACGGGTATCGATGCCTATATCGTCCGAACAATGGCATGGTGAACTGCTGTGCTCATATCGTTGCCTATCGCTATGAGCAATAGAACGCGGGAAATACCTACACCGGGATCTAAGGGTTAGGTTGACACACGACACGAAATTGGAACGTGGAAATGTGATGAGCTCAAACTTTAGTTTTACCAATCCGCCGGAGGATAAATGAATAAAAATAAATATCGATGCCTATCGTCCTGAACAATAGGATAGCGTCAAAACCTATCGATACCTATCGTCCTGATCAATAGGATAGGGTCAATATCTATCGTCTCAGACAAAAGGAAAGGATCAACCATATCGATGCATATCGTCCTGAACAGTATGTTCAAGTCAGCCTGTCGTCCCGAACAATAGGATAGGACCAATACCTACCGATACCAATCAACCTGAACAAAATGATAGTGTCAATACCTATCGATGCCCATCGTCCTGAGCAATAGGAAAGGGTTATTACCAATCGATGCCTATCGTTCTGAACAATAGGATGGTGTCAATACCTATCGATGCGTATCGGCCTGAGCAAAAGTTTGACGCTAATACCTAACGATAGTTCTTGTCATCACCAATAGGTTCAAGTCATTACCCTACCGATAGCTATCGCCCACGACAATAGGGGGCGTTCCTAGTTGCCAACACCCTATCGCCCGAGCAGTACGTTACTGGAAATGCATATCGATACCTTCTATTTGTTTCAGCAACAGCTTTGGAGACTGCTGTAAGTAGATTTCAGCCCACGATTGGCCAAACAAGAGGTCTGTGAAAGCGCGAATCGATACCTATTGCCGGCCCAAATAGGCTTCACAGCCCGACCATCGATACCTGTTACAAGCTTCGATATGCCTCCTTTTGGAAGATCCTATCGATTGCCTATTAACCTCGAAGCTGTTGTCCAGGGAAGGGGGAACACACGCTGTCTTTCTTTCTCGCGACGGTCTGGACTTGTCGAGGTCCCAAAGGGCACGAGTTTGAGGCCTCAACCCTTTACAGCAGTACTTAGGGCATACCGGTACTCCATACTCCATTTCCAAGTGAATTGTCCTTACATCGGGACTCCACCACTAAACGGGATAATTCACGATCCTTGACTTACGTCCGAACACGTGTGTTGACGACCGTCGAACACGTGTGTTGACGACTTTTGAACACGTGGGACACCCCCTCGGATGGATTCCAGAGCCGACTTTCTCCTAAACCAGGCGGGGGGTGGCACCCGACGAAAACGGCGACTTCGACGAGATGTCGTCGAGATAGTCCCCTCCCTGACGCGTTGCTCGGCGTTTGCGCTCTTTATAAAAACCCGCTTCTGAAGTGCGTCGGAGGGTGTTGTGTGTGTGTTATAGATGACGAGCGTGTTGTACGGGATGCCTCGGATCCCTCGCGGTTTTTGTTTTTCTTTTCCGACTTACCTTGGACCGCTTTTAACCCCTTTAGAACCCCAAACCCCGTCCCTATACTATTATCAGGTAAATGTGTCCCCAAAACGGGTTTCCAGTTGTAGAAGGGTTGAGGGCGGCAGTCCAGTTTTTTTGGGGGACAAACGACCCCCATTCCAGGCAGTTTGCCCCCAAAATGCAGCCCTACAGAATGCTCACGTACGTATCGTAAGGACTCTCGCGCCCTGACGCCACCACGGACCCTCTCTTGGGGCGGGCCCGAAAAGAAAAGTGATACCATGGAGGTGGCACATTTTGGTCTTGATTATTTTCCGAAAAAAGGGTTTCCTTTATACGCCAAACCGTACGTTGGAAATTCTATAATCGTTTCGCAAAAATATATATTGTATACCCGACTCTTAATGCTGTTTTTGTACCTGGTAGGTCATAGGGTTATTGGTCAACCATTGCATTTTTCCTTCTTCGTATTATTCCGAGTGAATTATTGATAGTAGTTAGTATTCATACCGCAGTATAATCACCAGGGCTTGCCTCGGGATTTTTCCCGTTGTGGGGTGCCAAAATCCTCCGGGAGTCCACGGGATACGGGCTGATCCCGTGAAAATTCGAAAATCCAGTTCCTCTCCAAACTGATTCCGTTAAAACGGGCGAGATCCCGATCCTGTCCTGTGCCTTTTTTTTAAATCCCGATGCCGTGCAAACTGTTCCAGTGAAATTTGGGCAAAAATTCGTGTCCCGTCCCGTGAAACCCGTGAAACTTTAAGTTCCCCAAATCCCGTCCGAACCAGCCCGTGGTTTCGTGATCCCGCGGAATTTATCCCGTATTTCCTGGTACAATGGTTTTTCCAGAGGTTATGGGTGTGCAGCTCGGCCGATAGACGTGTCCAACTCGAAAACAGTGAGTCATGCTCTCGAACCTCGCCTGTAGCATTCCTTTTTTTTCGTGTGCTGCTGCGAGGTATATTTTCCAGATATTTTCGATACTAACTTTCCACGATTAAAATGTTTTTGCTCCACGTATAAAAAAACTACTTTGACACTCTTTTTCAAAAGTGTTTCAACTACTTGATACTCTTTTTCAAAGTGTTTTTTTAAAATGAAATATTATTCAGTTCGATCACAAACGACACGGGATCCCGTCCCGAGGCAACAAATTGGTCCCGAGGAAAGCCTTGAAAATGACAGCCCCCCAAGCGGGCGGCCTTGTAAAGAAACGGCACGCCACTAGTACAGCTGGCTGTAGAAAAACAAAGCGTCCGAACCTCGGTTTTTGGGATTCATATTTTAGTGCGCAGCACGTGCCCCATTCCGTATCGTCTCTAGTCTATAATTTATATCGCCCCTCTGCCTCTGATTTGCCTTGCGAAAGAAAGTCGCGTAAGGCACTGAGCAGCGTCTAAGGCAGCCCCGTTTGTGGAAAAAATAAGGCGCACGGCAGTGCAGGCTCGGCCACCTCGAACTGCCAGAATTATCCCCGTAGTAAGTATGTAGCCTTTTTCTTCTTTGAGAGGGAAGGGGGGGTTAATACCTACCAGGTATCATGGTGCTGTGGATTTAGTCCATCGAACGAGCTACTGCTGCTCCTTTCCTGTTTCCTTACGGAATTTTGGGACGCCAGGCGCCAAACAGAGTCTAGGGCAAGCCTCGGCTGGGACAAGGCATGCCTTAGCGGCTAGAGCTTATATCCAGCACATGCAGTCTCGTCCTTACTGGTTTTCCCACCCCTCTGTCCAGTATTGTCACGCCGGCGTCTCCCGTGGCTTGAACGGTTGTCCTCCTACCTTCGAAAATCAATTTGGTGGGGTGAAATTATAACCGAGTGCACTACCCCCGATGTCGAGAAAGCCGGCTATGTCGAGAAAGCCGGCTATAGTCTAAAGTCTCGGTGGCATTCGTCCAAGGGGGTGTGTTGTAATATCACCCGTGTGATAGTTGTGGTACGGTATCAATTAGTTATCTTATCGCACGTGTTACACGGTGGTCGTCATGCATTGTGGGACGATCGACCCGAACGTGTACGTCCTCCCGCTATCCCTGCGAGCCGTATTTGGTCTTCATCACCACGAGGAGGCGTGTTGCACGGTGGTGCACAAAAAATCGGTAAAATACCCACATAATGGAGATTATCGTACGTACAACACTGTCACACTAAGGGTGTAAGATAACGCACCGCCTTAGGACGAATTTCAGACCCGGTTTCCTCCCAAACATGCCTTAAGGGCATAATATACATCCTAACGATAATGGCGGCTCTAAGAATATGTTGTCGAGAAGGTTGTAAGTTATAGTAGTCGCATCCCTCGTCGTATGCAGTACGCCTTCCCCGTTGTGAGAAACCCAGCTGTCAGAAGCGTCCGAGGGGGTGCGTTATTTCATCAACCTAGGGTGATATTGGTTTACAGTACAGATTTACTAATTATCAATATCATAGGCCGAAATATGCAGTGCCAGATGCAACCGGGTATATATACTGATATAGAACATGTGATACATGCACAAGGCAGCAACTGCTATTATTACATGAACGGTAATATTAAAACAAAGTGACGACACGAGGAACAACATTCGGACGAGAAGAAGAATAACGAAATCCGTCGTGCCCGTAAAATAGTTATTGTGCAAAAGTACTCGTATGCCTGGTATTCAATCATATCCACAGCTTCAGATTTCCGTTCCACTCCGTGTGGGATGTACCTTTCGTACTATATTATGCGTGTCATTGAGGTCGGCCATATATACCAACTATTGAAACCCGTGAATATAACCTTTTGCGACGGAAATATCGCACCTCGAGGCCGCAAAGACGACTTTCTTTCGACGATATCCTCGATCTCATCACGCTGCTTTGCTGGCTGTGCTGATATGTTTTCCCCAGAAATCACTATCATCAACCAGCTAATACCTGGTGCTCTGTCTCGGAACACGAGGAACTCACACGAACGAGATATACGCCAGATGTTGAACAGCAGGGATGGGTATAATAGCTCCTGCTTGCTGTAGCGCGATTTATAGCTGTAAAAAAAAGGCACCGAAATCATCCGTTCGCTTGAAAATCTTCACCGCTCGACGTTATTACGGAGGGCCATAGTTAAGAGGACCTACGGTACACACGAAAACCTAAATATTTCGTTATTTATACGAACAATATTTGGTCATACTGTATTTACTATGGCCCCCCATAATAGCGCTACGTGCCGAAAAAACCGCAAGGCTTTTGTTGTCCAGGGGGTGCATCGGTGTTGTCCCGGCCAAGGGTACTTGCAAATAAAAACAAATCAACGCGAATGTATGACGGAACCTCATACCGGGTTCACTTCGTACCCGTAATTACCTCGTAACGGTAATTATGTACCGCAGTTCTGGTTTATTCAGCTATTGTTTGTAAATTCAGGGTTAGGAGTTACCTGGTACCTAATATTACCGCTACACAGGTACCCAAGTTCAAATCCCACCGTGGTGAGACTTTTTTCGGAAAAATAAAAAGGAACCAATTGCTGAGAGCGCCTGCGTTGCGTGGGTAGGCGGAACCCGACGCAAGCCGACGAGGGAAGAAAGTGCTGAAATCTTCTCGCGATAAGAATGCAAGGCAAGTACCGTAGTGGGGAGGAGGGAGAAGAGCCTACTAGTGACCCCGGATCTGAGTTACGACTGAAGAGGGAGAGGGAAGAAAGGCGAAGATAATAAATGGGATGGACAAAGAAAAAAAAAACTGAGGATACGTTTGAACGATCCCAGGGTGAGATTGATTGCAATCACCCCCCGGGTAAAGCACGCGCTGTGCGTGCCGCAACTGGTGTGAACTTTGAAATTTCAGGGGGGGTTCCAACATACCCGCATGTGGGCGATGTTTACCAGGGGAAGGTGTATATCATAGAATACAAGAATACCGCAACGTTTTCGAGCAACCTATATACCCACGGCAACGTCTCGAGTTTTTCACCCTCAAAGTGTGTTGTTGCCGGTATGCACCCCGTTGTAAAAGTTACTGGCTGACAGGTAAGACGCATGATGCATACAAGTATGTATTGGCAGGTAGCGCATTTCGGGCCTGAACAAATTATGATTGACAGGGTTCCTTCAAGCAAAATCGTCGAGATGGTTGGTGCCAATTTTGTTTCGCACAACTGAATACAGCAGTCTTTGGTACTCTACGCCTTACAGCGGTTACTGTTTGTAGTACGGGGAAACATAGGAGAAAGGACCAAATATTGTTGATAAAAAATGATAAATATATGGGCTTTTGAGTGTGCCATAGGTCCTATTTACTGTGGTACTCCGTAATAGTAGGTGATGGGAATATACGTCAACCAGTGCGATTCGATATTTCTTTAACCCTTTTAGTACTGCAGTCCCGTTTTTGGGACAATCTACTTGGAATTCGAACCGGTTTGTCTCAGAAGGAGACGGCAGTACTTAGAGGGTCAATCATCGGGGATTTTCAGTTTCAGACACTCTTTTCCGCCCAATTTCCCATTTTTTCCTCATTTTTTCCCCAAATGTGCGAAATTTAACAACCTTTTTGTTTGCTGCTGGAATTCGCAAATAGTGACAGAACGCCTCCGTATGTTGATCCACCTCTCCGATTATTTCCAAACTTTGGAAATTACGAAAAAACGCCCTCGATGAGAATGAGCATGAGAGGGTTGTGACTGCAGTCCCCCTCTGGAGATAACCTAGAGTAGTTCCAATTTGAGTGACTCGTCTGTAACACGAGATTGTTGTAGTTCGCTCTCGGAAAGGGTCGAAGACAGATCTTGGGTGACTCGCTGATTATATTGTAGTGCATCAGCTGCTCGGGCGGGGGAAGCCTCAAAAGAGAAAAACTTGTTGCGCCTCTACTGCTGGTGTACCGTGCGCCGTCTCGGCTATCATTCCTGACATCAAGCCGAAGCTTCTTCGAGCCCTTTCGAGACGCAGGCATACCCAGGCATAGTAACCCAACCAACGGAAGATGCCAGAGCTGCGAATCGGTAGGACTTTACGACCCAAGACTAGTCGGAAGGTGCCGTTGGCCAGCTAACGGCAAGCCGTCTGCTGACTTACCGGATTAAAAGTCAGGCAAGCGGAGCGAGCCGAATCAGCCGCCCCCCGGCCAAGGGGCTCTCGCCGAAAAAAAAAATGAGAAAGTGTTCCGCACTCAAGAATCCTTCCTACGACTATGGAAACCCAACCCGTCGGATAGCCAGCACCTTCGGGAAACGCCCGAGTTTTTTTTTCACTTGAACACTTGCCGACTGAACGCGGCTCTTTTTCACTGGAGATAGCGTCGGTGCAGAACAAAAATGTCCATGTTTAGTGTCGATCAAAAACGTTCGAAATGCAGCGAGCCGGCAAAAAACGACACCAGGAGGAGTCAATCAGCGGCGATCGCCAGGGAGTGACGAGGGAATCACATATCCTTATTCCGAAAAAAAATCACCCGATTCACCTTAACCAAGCAACTGGTGGGTTAAGGAGAAACACGCACTCGAATATCGGTCAAACTCAGCTCAAATGTGCCATTTTGGCCAAAACGTTGGTTTTATAGCGATTTTTTAGTCAACAAAATAAGAAGACCCTCCGCGTAGATGGGATAAATCGTTTTTCTCCTACAGCACATTACCGGGGGCCATATCAAATAAACCGGTACCTGGTGGGACCTACGGTACACACCCAAAAACTATATATTTCGCTGTTTTTGCCAACAATATTAAGTCCGATTTACTATTACGGGTCACCATAATTAATAGGACCAAATATTGTTACTAAAACTAGGTGAATATATAGGATTTTGTGTGGACCGCAGGTTCTATTAACTATGCCCCACCCCGTCATATTAATAATTATACAATATTTTTCGCTATTTTTGCCAAGAATATGTTGTCCGATTTATTACGCACCCCGCAGTGTTCCGGGGAATCATATTAAATACGAGTAGGACCTACGGTACACACTAAAACCTATATACTTGACTATTTTTCCTAGCAATATTCGGTCTTCTGTATTATGCTTCCCGTAGCAGTATCGAGACGGAACACAGAACGAACGTCGTCCCAGTCTCGTTTTTTTCATTCCTGCGAAATGTATCTGCGTTACTTTTCAATTATTCTCAAAATACCTTACCAGGTACCTGGTATGTAGGAAACGTCAACAAACTTGGTAAATTATAAGATTATAAGACCTGCGGTTCCCGCCGGAGTATTTCACGCCTGAAAACGATTTCCATCATCATCAGGCGAAACGGCTGGAACCTCTACGGTTTATACACGACGACTATTTTCGCGGGGGGCTAAATTGAATTGGACCTACGGTACACACAAACAACTACTGGTATATGTTTCCCATTTTTACCATCAATAATACTATTAGGTCCTATTTACTATTAATACAGCCCCCCGTGAATAACTGGCGTCGAACATCCGAAAAGGAAAAACATATACGAAGCTGCCGAACTCTTCGCGTTGTGATGAGCTTTCCGATGGTGCTTTTTTTCTTCTTCACCAACACTCTCTGCGACCAGGGGATACGTGCTGTAGGTGCTGAAAAAACGATGGAACTTTTCCGTCCACACGGACCATACTTGATTATAATCAAATGTCGTGCTTCACTATGTGGGAAGGCCTGGTTCTTGGGGCCCATACTGCTGTAGTGGGTTATCAGTTTTCCTACATTCGCTTCCCCCCGTAAGGGAGAACGCGGCATTATCACCCATCTAGGAAGACCTTGCAGCAGCATAAGCACCGGCAGCCTCTCAACTTCGTCCCTTCGTTGTCCTTCGGCCTTCGGAGGTCGAATTTCCTACCCCAGCCGCCCGGGACGTTTTCCTGTTTGGATACATATATAATCTATAATACCAGTTACCAGGTATATATTCTGCAATTGAACTTGTCTTCACGTTTTTTTTTTTTGTTCATCCCATTTATTATCTTCGCCCTTCTGCTCTCCCTCCCTCTTGAATCGTAACTCAGATCCGGGATCACTAAGTAGGCTCTTCTCCCTCTTCCCCACTGCGGTACTTGCCTTGCATTTTTATCGCGAGAAGATTTCAGCCCTCCCTTCCCTCGTCGAATTGCGCTGGATTCCGCCTACCCACGCAACGAAGGCGCTCTCAGCAATTGGTTCCTTTTTAGTTTTTCAAATAAAGTCTTACCACGGTGGGATTTGAACTTGGGTACCAATGCCAGTGGTCTTTGAAGCTGACCACTACGTAGTGTACCGGGGCGACCGGATATATATATATATATATAATTATATATATATCTATTATATATGTTATACAATTTATCTTGTCTTCACCCTTTCGTCCTCCTGTGCACTTTCCCTGCGCAGATCCGGGGTTACATAGTAGGCTCTCCCCGTATACGCTCCTTGCTTTTTTTTAATGACGAAAATAGTTGAGCACTTTCTTCAGCACTTCCTTGAGCACTTTCTTTCCCTTCGTCGGCTCGCGTCTAATGGTGTGGCTGGTGCTACAGTATTAATATGATTAAGATGCAATTTAACACCTGTTTCGAACACTATATTCAAGTTAACCAAGGCCCAATGAGATACAAGTAACCGCACCAATCAGACTTCGTCGCTTGCGTGGTGCAGGGCACGGCATGGCACGACAGCAGTACAGCAGTACAACAAGCACAGCGCGGCACAGCATATAGCGCAGCACAGGGAGCTACCACTGCTGCTGCTGCTATCTACTACTCCTACTACTACTACTACTACTACTACTACTACTACTATTACTACTACTACTACTACTTTGAACACCACGCTGCAGATTTTTCCACCTCTTCTTTCCTTTCCTCCTTGGTTGCGCCACCTGTCCTTTGAACAAGCCAGGAGACGGTGGTTTGACTCCTTGTCTGACCGCCTCCTACACCAAAACTAGTATGTTGAGGTATAAGACTGTCTGCCACGCACGCCAAGAGACGGCGTTTTGACTCCTTGTCTAACTGCCTCCCACGCCAAAACTGGTATATTGAGGTATAAGTCTGTCGGCCAAGCACATCAATAGACGGCGGTTTGACCGCTTCACTGACGGCCTACACCAAAAATAGAATATTAGGGTATGAAACTGCAAACTTTTCGGTGGTGGGTATTTGAAAGTGCTCTCGTGAGTAACGAGGGGTATTGTCCAAGGCACTACGAAAACAAACACACGCAACTTTTTCGTTTCGGAGATTTTCGGTGGGAAAACTTGGGGATCTATGTTCCCTCGGCCTTCTTCGAGGCGTTTTTTTGCTGTATACGCTCCTTTTTTGTTTGCTGTACCTGTACCCCCAGCTCCACTTCGGAAGTGAGGATTACATTGTCGGTTGCCAGCGTTAATTTCTGACCCGCTTCGCTGGCATTTTGTGAGTAATTTCGGTCAAAAGAGGTCTTCACGCTCCCCCTTTACGGGTCTTGACCCGACCCGCGGGTTGGGTCAGGACTTTTTCAATGTAACGGGTCCGATCTGGTCGGGTCGGGTCGGGTCGGGTCGGGTGAAGAAGGTTTCAAACTCTCGTGGGTTGGGCGGGATCACCCTTTTAACCCGATCCGATTCGACTCCTCCTGACCGGCGAGATCTAAACCCGACCCTCGAAAAGCCCTTAAAAAACAAACCGGTTTCCCCTTATCTATGCATCTGGCATATTTGCCGGCCGCTGCACTGCTTGTGTCATACCATACGTATTCCATCGCACTTCAGCCCCAGCGACCTACAGGACCTCCCTCGCCTCCCTCTTCTCCTTTTCATCCCCCTCCGACATCATTGTCTCGCCTGCTATATTCCAACAACACAAGCGAGAACCAAAACGAAAAGAGCAGTCCTTCAATATTGAGAGAAGAAACGTGTCGCTTCGTCTTGTACTCGTATGCATCGCCTGCTGTATGTAACCAAGCCTTGCCTTTCCTTGGTATATTGAGATTCGATCCCGCTCAAATGAAACCCAGATATCCCTGCGTGTTAATTTTACCCGAGGGATTGTGAAAACGACCCGTCCGTCTGTCCATCCGCCCATCCCTGCATGTGCCTGTCTGGCGGTCTGCCTGTTTGTTTGATTTTTTCGTCGGCTTTTTCGGCATCGGGTCGGTTGTGGTTCCATGTTTTTTTTTGTGCCAGGGCTGGGGCTTCGGCGGCAGCGGTGGGGGGGGTGCGCATGTGGGGGGCGTGGGGGGGGGGGGCTCACGGCGGTGGTGGTGGCGGTGGCGGTGGTGGCGGCAGCGGCGGCGCTAGCCGATCGGTGTCAAGCATGCATCCCGACAGAAAGGTGAGAGCGGTTTCTTCGCTCAGACGCGCCTGAATGCACCATTGTTTTAGACGAGACTCTCAACATATCTACCTAAAGAGCTCTATCCCTAGTCCGAACGAAAAACTTACTGGTGGTTGAATAATATATATATTGATATATAATACAAATACATGTTATCCTTCGCGGCGCCTAAGAGCGAAGCCTTCGCTTTCGATTTCGTCTTGAATTTAGTCTGGGACTCCAGACTGGGACTCCAGACGCCTTCGCTTTCCTGCCTTTGTGCTTGTTTTTTCGGCCGCTTTACTCGAGGGCCGCGCTCGCCGGGCTCCGACGGATGGTCTCCCGTGCGCGCGTCTCGTAGTCTGCGCCACCGACGAACGCGGCGACCCCGAATTCGAAGGATATTTTTTGAGGCGAGGAGACACGGAGGTTCTATTTTATTCAGTCCTGGAGATTTGTTGCGCTTTTGTTGCTCCCGGAAGAGCTTTTTTTTTCGTCGTGACAGACTCGACCTTAGCCTTTTTGTGGTCGATATTCGATCGATATTCGATCGCTATTCGATCGCTATTCGATCGCTATTCGATCTCTCGGCCCTGCTACGACGGGTTGAAGGTCCCGACAGTCCCGTGCTCGTATCTGTACTCGAGATCCAAAAGGTCCGAGGGTGGCAAGCGTGGACAGCAGTCGTGTATTCAGGATCTGAACGATTGGAGGGTTGCTAATTTTCTCGGGGAATTTTTTGTCGGTACGAGTTGACAGTCCCGTACTCGTATTCGTGTGCGAGTTGGCGGTCCGCCGTCTTATTTGGGTGCGAGATCTATATTCGAGATCAAGAAAATCTCCCGACTCCCTTGCGCTGCGGGCCGCCATCGGCCTGTTTGACCCCCTCGGTCTTGCCTTACTCGGTGGCGGCCTTCTGTTGCCCCTTTCTCTTCGTGGGTCGACTGCATGCGCCTCCTCGGGGTATCGCGCCTTTCTTGGCACCAGATTGTTGGATATTATCCCGATGATTTCGTGTTTTATAATTCGTCACGTCATTTGCTCTAGCAGGTGAAAAGGAATGAAGGTTGTTGGAGAGTATGGCTTCGGGCGAGATTGCTGTTCGATTAGAAAAACCGACCAATCGCATCGGAGGGTATCATACGTCGTCCTACATGGTCGGACTGTCTACTGCTGCATAGTCTGATATCTGAAGGAGCATTGAGATACGAGTACTACTACTACTACTACTACTACTACTACTACTACTACTACTACTACTACTATGGCAGCAACAGTACAGTATTAATAGTTCAGAGGTGTTCTACTTCGAGAATATGTACAAAGCAACACCGAATATACATGATAGCAAGCGCGACCGTTGAGCGTGTCTTGCGTATCACACAGCTCCCAAAGTCGAGTTGACCACCCTTAATCCATTGTCGTACTCCCGGTACTACAGGGGGCCATAGTAAATAGGACCAAATATTGTTGGTGAAAAAAGGAATATGTATATATATATATATAGGTTTGTGTGTACCGTAAGTCCTCTTTACTATGGCCCACCCCGTAGTAGACGTTTTTCACTGGGAAGTAAATCATATCGAGATACCAGGTACCAGCAACCAACTAAAGAACTCGGAGATATGCGGCCCCGCTTCCAAGCACGATCCTTCATACTCGGTACCGGTACGTAAATTATATGTTTGCCCCACCTACCACTCCCTGGTGAAAAACACGTCAAGTTATTTCGGCGAGCACTCTGCTGGAGGTGATTACCGATGCTTCGAGACTGTTTGCCCCCACTGCGAGTACTCGCAGTATGTCGGGGTTTTGTGTTGTTGTGGATATTGTGCTGTGTGTGCTTCACGAATATTCAACTTGAATATTTCGGGGTCCACCCTGAGAATTCTGCCCATGTCAGCAGTGTACTTCGCGGTTATCAGGTTGTTTTCCTTCTTGACGATCGATAGTAGGTACCAAGTTTAAGGTATCAGGTGTTCGAAACTGCTCATACTCGCAGCATCATACTCGGCTTTTACACCGTGATCACTGTCTGTAGTCGTGTTTGAATGTTTCATAGGGATGATGCGTATGTACTGGTACAGCTAGTACGCGTGACGCGTCCTGTATTCGCAGTGATTTGGGCGGATACTGCAAGCTGACATGGTATCTGTTGCGATGCTGCTACTGCTGCTACTGCTGCTGCTGCTGCTGCTGCTGTGGCTACGGCTGCGCGCAACAGTGCTGTTGTGCTGTGGTGCTGCTAGTAGTGCTGCTATCGCTTTCATGTGAAAATCAGAGGCCATCTCTCCTGCACAAGCGCCGTTGGCAGTAGGTACAACTCGCCGTAGATAGGTGTGATACTTGGGCGTGGGTATGGGGTACTTGACAGCTGGACAGATGAACGGCAGCAGAACTATATATAGCACACAAACCCAAGTATTCTCATTCTTAGAAGTGTGAGAGACCTCTCAGAACTGAGCTGATTGCTGCCCCCTCCGGAAACTGAGGTCTAAAGTATCGATGATTCCTGGTCCATACTAGATGTTTCTGATATTTCGGCTTCAGAGATCGCTGAAAGATAACGTCTCGAAAAAATGCCATAGGAGTCGGCCTATATTAATGCGAGTATGACAGACACAAAAACTGAGAACCGAAAATCGGCACCGCCTTTTTCCTGCACCACTTGGCATTGACTTTCTTCCTGCCCGTGCTAAGCTCGGACCATTAATTTAGGTCGCTTGACAAAAGTAATCACGGATTGGCACTGAGGTAGTTTTTTCCCATCCGGAGCATGGGGTCCCGTGCGGAGCCCCAGTATATACGTATATTTTGCGAGGTTGAAAGTGCTACAAATATCCCGACGAAAAATGAAACATATTACAGCAGTACGGTACTGTGTATGGGCATGGCATATACATACAAGCATACATACAAGCATACATACAAGCATACGTACAAGCATACATGCAAGTATACATACAAGACGAATAGCACCCTTTCCGAAACACCGGTGGTATCTCAATAGTTGGTCTGTTCCAGGAGGCCTTCCGTCCAAAATATCTCGGCCCGAAACATTGTCACCCCCATGTTGAAAGGCGGTCGCCCCGGTAGACTAGTGGTCAGCTTCAAAGACCACTGGCATTGATACCCAAGTTCAAATCCCACCGTGGTGAGACTTTATTTGAAAAAATAAAAAGGAACCAAT
>JBBMHQ010060110.1:0-15276 GCA_037834295.1 Postelsia palmaeformis
ATATATAGGCTTTTGTGTGTACCGTAGGTCCTGTTAACTATGGCCCTCCGTAATACACCAACTTTATCATTCATTATGTGTTGTTCCGGTGTATGCGCGGTTAGACGCGAGTCGACGAGGGAAGAAAGTGCTGGACTCATCTCGCAATAAAAAAGAAAGACGCACAGCCTGCTGAGGGCACGGGGGGGGGTACCCGCCATATATGTACCACCTGGTCAGCGTTACGAAAGAGAGGGAGCTGGAGAAATATACACCATGGGGTTAATAGATTAGGGGGGGGGGGGGGGCAGTGCTCAACAATATTTTGATATATATACCTGATATATAGTGGTGCAAATGTCCAACCAAAAAATATTTCAAGAGTCAATTTCTTAAGCACTATCGCTCGCCTATATGCGTACTGTGATGCCGCTTGCCACACACACCGCTCTGCGCCAACCGGCAGAAAATTTTACACGCACTGTTGATAGGTGCTCATTCTTCTCCCGGTGACCTCTCGCTTCTCCGTTGTTTCCTCGCTCACCGATATCCTGCGATGTTTCCGCATCTGTACGTATGGGCAATGGAACTATTTACGGGGGGGCCAGAGTAAATAGGACCCACGGTACATACAAAAACCTACACATTTCCCAGTTTTTTTCTAACAATATTTGGTCATATTTACTCCAGGTCCCTCGTAAACAGTGTAAGAGAAGGGGCAAACACCCAAGCACACAATAATAACCACGATATTTTTCTACCCGGGACCTACTCAAGACGTCACCTAGTTGTCCAGTCATCGTCGTGGGGTCAAAACCGTGGCCGAACATACAACGGAACGCACAATCGATCCATGGTACGGACATGAAGGAGGCGGCCAGAGGGGGACAGACAGCCCGTCGACCTGTCGTTCCCTAAGAGTTTACTTCATAGGTTTTCCGTCCGCACTATACTAAATACTTAACTACAGTAAATCTCAGGCCAGTGAAGCAATTTGTCCTTTTTTTTTCTCAAGTGTATTTTGTTCTTCAACCAGAATGTTGGTGCAACTCTTTCTTAATCATTTTTGTACCGCAGTTCCGTTTTGGGGAGAAACTACGTAGAATTTGACTGGTTTCTTCCCACTATGGTAGCACGGTGCTAGAAGGGTTGAGCAGGATATCGATACAAATTCTAGAAGAGAACATTGATGCAAACGATTGACCTCCTTTCCTTCTCAATCCACTGCGTATCCGTCAAGCGCGGTATAGTATGATACAAGAACGTGACGAGAAGAGCCTTGGTCGTCGGTTGCTGGGAGCAGCGGCATTTATTGCACGGAGTACGCGATCGACCGCCACGATCAAGCACCGAAAAATATACTTTTCTGAGGGTCGATCACAGTCGTACAATATCCCGGGAGGTACTTCTAGCGGTGGAGCGAGTAAATACCCGCCCCGGGATGAGTCGTGGGTGGCCGAGCTCACTGAACTACTCTCGTTCTCTTTTTTCTCTGTCGTCGACATCAATATTTTGTTTCCTCTTCTCTATCTCGGCCCAGAGGGTGTCGCCTTTCCACGTCATACATTTATTCTGAGCGATGCCCACGCGCCAGCTCAACAGCAGTGGCTCGCACCAAGCCTGCGGACTGCAACTGACAGCACGCCAACCACAATTCCACAGGCAGACGACCCGCTGGCGGGAGTTTTCGCAAGATAACCTTCGGGGAAAACGAGATAGAATACACACTGTCACATACATGTATGTCCGTACTGCTGTAGCTCTATACCCACATCCAACGATTTTAAGTCCCATCTTGTATTTTACTGTATCATAGTAGTATCGGTACCTTTTAGTTTTGATCTTGTCACTGATTGCTCTCGCTTGGTCGCGAGGATTCACAACTCGAATCGAATGGAACCGAATAAAAACAAAGGAAACGTTCGTTTCATTCCATCCATGCAGTTCCCAAAAACTGAACCGCAAACAGGACGGCAGTCTGTTTCTTCCATCATACATGCATGCCGGTGGCCTGCCGGCCGCACCTTGGGAGGGTGTCGAAGCATCCTCCAAACTGTGGAGTGAAGAAAGCAAAAACATCGAGCGCTATTGAAACTAACCAACGAGGTTGTGCACTGCAGCAGGCGAAGGCCGGCAGCGCTCGAGGCCGTTATAATATTCTCCCCCCGCCCCCACCCTCTACAAAACCCCACACGGCTTGCAGATATGATACCAGGTGTGACCTTCGACGAAATCTTCGATATTTCACAGCCGATGTGTCGTCATGCCAGTTTACTCCTGTAAACCCCGACAGGCGTCTGGCAATGGTGGCAAAATGCGGAGTACGTCCCCGACGTCCCTCGCTTACCCCCCTACTCTTGCCGGCCCCCTTCCCCACCGGTGCCGCAAAACTGAGCTCTCTTATCTTCTCTATGATGCGCGAGCGCAAACTACGCAGAACTAACCCCGAAATGAAACCGTCACAAGGCATCGCGAAGGACCACACGGTTCGGGGCTCCTCCTCCCTCCCAGAAACCCCCCGCCCTCCCCCCCCCCTCTTTGGTCATACGACTACACCATGCATGATATCGAGTACATATCTCCTATCGAGTACACACACACCCTCTTACGGCGCTTCGCGCTTGGTGCAAGCTTTGTCTACTTGGTCGGTGAGAACCCGCCGTGCTCCGTCGCGACATTGTGGGTTTGCGAGGGTCTACGGTCATACGACCACGGGCACGCATGAGATCGAGTACACCCCCGCCCCCCCAGACAGTTTTCAGGCTCGCGCTTACCTCTTTTTTCTACCAACACCGCAAAAAAATGTTTTCCACTCTAATTCCAAGTATATACTGTCCCCCCAAAAAGTAAAGTGTTAGTACTGCATAATCAGACGTGCGCAAGAGTTCTACCAGACTTAAATATAACCGCCACCGCAAAAACGATTCAACTTTCGATTCCAAGTGCTACAACAGTTTCCCACCCACGACGAACAAATCGTGGGAGGTGCATTTTTTCTTCAAAAATGGGTTTCATAACCCTTTCGAGGCCCCCCAAGGCCTGCAGACGGAAAGGAAGCTAGCCTCGTGTGAGGCCCGTCGTCGCCCGAGTACCATCAACTGCCAAGAGCCTCGATACGATACCAGGGTGCTGACAACGACAAATCTTGGAGGGTGGCAGGGAGAGTAGAGCCAAGAAAAGAAAACAACAACAACAACAACAACAACAGTGCTGTGTAGAACGGAACAAACTATCACATCACAGATGTAGGCACACTACGTAGGTGGGTCGTGGGGGTGTGTGTACTCGATAGGAGAGGTGTACTCGATCTCATGCATGGCCGTAGTCGTGAGGGGGTGGGGGGACAACAAAACCGCGAGTTGTGCACACACACATGTCTATTTTTTGTTACTACTGTCAAGGTTGTTTCTTTAGCGCCTTCATTTTCTCAGCTTCTTCATTCTGTTGTCGTGGGTAGTACAAGTAACCGCGCCAACGAAAAAGGCAAGAGCGGACACGGACAACGACAGAAACGTAGGAACCAAAATAAAATCAAACTCAGAAAAACTACGCGCGAAAATACACAGTACATGCCCGAAGGCGAAGCTTTACGTACTGTCAGTACTCTTTTTTGGGGTGCGGTATGAAGAAACAGCAGGCAGAGTGAACAGTACGGACAACGGCCGCGCCTGGTCTAGGAACTTTCAAGCAACAAGCGCTGTCAATTCAACGCTGCCTGGCCTCGATGAGACTGGTATTGTACAAGAATGACATCAAGCGACGCCAAACGAGACACGGAACGACCACCCAAAACGTCTACTCCTGTATGTATACGCTCCCCCTCTATGACGACAAAAATTATCTACTTCCTCCCTATACCGTCTATGAGGCATGTCGACGACGCATGCCGCCGTGCAGGAAGTGCAGGCCATGTATGCCGCTTGTCACGCTACACGCGTAAAAACCTGTTTCCCCCACTCCTCGAAGCAGTTACATAGTACCCCCATTGCTGTCCCTGGTTTGGCCACGCCGGAAAATAAATCAACTCATTGAAGCTGTCATTCATGTGCAAGTCCGCCTCACAAGCGGTTCTTCGCAGGACGCAGCTCGCCCTCCATGCGACTCGCCGAACACCTCACGGCGCTACGCGCTTGGTGCAAGTAATGTCTGCCTGGTCGGTAAAATACGACGTGCCCCGTCCCGGCATTGTGGGTATGCGAGGGTCTATGGTCATACGACTACGGCCATGCATGATAACAAGTACCCCCCCTTCCCTCCCTTGTACCGCCTCCTCTAGTGAGTTAATAGCATTCCCATCAACCAACGGCATCACGGAAACCCGTCCGAAACGTAGATGAAGTAAACCACCCACCACACTACACACGTTAAGATATCTACCCCCCCCCCCTTCACCGCCTGCTCCCGTGAGTCTAAGATATACCCCTGTCAACCATCGTCGCTGGAATCAGATCGACCGCACAACCGTCATCGGCCTCGCGCTGCACCCCCCTCTTCTATCGCCACTTCTGCACCCCACACCGCATCCTCCTCTCCTTCAGGAGCAGATGACGAAATATCTGACACCCCCACTCCCACCGCCTCTACCTTCACCACCTCCGCTTCCTTGCCCCCCAAACCGAAGGCACTACCCTCTCCTTCCCGCCTGTCCTCATCCTTACCATCGCCGCCGCCGCCACTGCCACCAGCACCACCGTTCCCGCCTTCAACGGCCGTAAGAGCGATCGCAGGCGTAGGTGCAGGTCCAGGTGCCGGCGAAGGCGCAGAGATAAGCGTGGGTGCTTCAGCTGAAACGGCGACAAGTTGCTCTCGGACAACAGGTGCGGGCTCCGCCGGAGTGATCGCGACCGTGGAAGCCACTGCTGCTGCTGCTGCTGCTGTTGCTGTTGATGTTGCTGTTGCTGCTGCTGCATCTGGGGTGCTGGCACCTTGAACAGTCGGGGGCGTGGTCACAGATGAAGCGGGTACTGGCGGCGCGGGCGAAGACGTGAGAGTAGGTGCTTCACCTGAAGCGTCTACAACTTCTTCTGGGGCGATACAGACAGGCTCGGTGGCCGGCGCCGCCGCCGCCGCTGCTGCTGCTGTTGCTTCTGGTGTTATGGTGGTGGTGGTTGTGGTTGGGGTAGGGGTAGGGATGGGGGTGGTGGTAGTGGTGGGGGGGGTGGGGGTGGTGGTGTCGGTTTCGATGATGGCAGCCATGGCGGCGGCGGAAGCAAGGGGGAAGGCGATGGGATCGGGCACCGCGGACAGAAGCGTGTAAAAATCCGTGTATGTGAAGCCCCCCGCCGCGCCCGAGGCGGCCGACTTGCGCGCCTGCATCAATCGCAGGGTCGCGCCGATGGGACCAGCGTCGGTTTCGCTCATAAGGTTGAGCACGTCGTGGCCTTCGGCGAAGATCTCGTCGACCTCGTGCGCCGTAAACACCTGCGGCGATCGATATCGATAAAATCGATTATCGATAATCGGCGATCGATACCAATAAAAAGTATCGACAATCGATATCATCGACAAAAGAGGATCGACAATTGACAATCGAAAAAAAGGCGTGATCGATAATCCGTGACGGCGTGATCAAAACCGATATCGATCGACATAATCGGCGGCGGCGGCAGCGGCAGCGGCAGCGGCGGTGGGGCAGTGGGGTCGATAAGTACATTGGTTTTGTTTGTTCATCGGAATCAAGAACCACGAGGACGTTCCTAGAACATGAACGTGCCAACTTAAAGGCATACATAACGCTTGATACCCCCCCTCCCCCTTCTCCCTTCCAAACACGCACTACCAGAAATGAACTATGTTGCGTTTGTCTAGAAATAGGAGGGTTGCTTACCACATGTTGGAGAAAATGGTTGACACACACACTGTGTACGAGACGAAAAGTGAGTAACCCCAACCCTAAGCAGAACGCCAAGCCAATCAGAGCGACCCTCATCCTGACCCTAAGCCAATCAGATCAAATATCGAATTCGCGGTAGGCTCCACCGTGAAACAGTGGGGCAGGCGCCTCGTGTTGCCACGAGGGCGTTATCATAAGAGGCAACCTCGATGTGCCCCGAGGTTTTAATCTACCATCCATTTGGCGGGTACACAGCGGTCGGCTGCAAGCTCACGAATATACAGCACATACCGGAATACTGCCTACATGCCTACCAGGTACAGCAGTGACGCTTAGCCGAGCTTGACACGATGTCGTAAAACGACGAGGAGATGGCACCTCGATCGCGATGAGGGGTTTACTCATGTCATGTGTGGCCGCAGTCGCATGGCTATTGACCCTCGCACCCCTACAATACCGGGACGGAGAACGTCCGGTTTTCCTCGATTAGAAGGATGTTGCTTGCACCCAGCATGAAGCGCCGGGAGGGGGGGCGTGGCGGGTCCATGTTCATGCCCTGTCGCCTGGCCTTCGAAGCGGTTCGCACTCTACGCAACTTCTCCATGCCGAGTCTCGTCGTCTTTCGCACCGTGTGTTGGTTCCTTCTACAGGCGACGGTGGCGATGGCTACGGCATCGGCTGCCGACCAACTCAAAACCGACCGACGAACGAACGGATCCATAACGATGATCCATCCGAACGGTCCAAAGCACTTAACCGAGCAAATCGGCTAAACTGGCCAAAACAAACATGCAAATTCGATCGCGAGATCGACCAACCAACAGCCAACATAGCTACCAACCCGCAGATCCATAAACCGACCAGCACTTGGATCGCTCACCACTATCAACCCCTCGACGCAGAACAACACAAAAACAATCGCTATCCTAGGAGATAGATGGTGGCCAACAGATGGCGAAACAAGGCGGAGATACCTTGTGTGAGATAACTGAAACAAGTCCGAGCAACATTCGGAAGAAACGAAAATGAACGCACAATTGCAGGAGGTTGTGTATGTCTCTACTAGGAGTAGGAACGGCGCTCCGTCTCGAAAGAGACGGTCAATGGTTGAATAGCTAAGGCAAGCAGCAAATGTGGGACTCGAATGGATGAGGCAAGCAACGGATGAGTACCACCACCCCCCGGCACAAATACACTCCCAACAGCGACGAGAGCAACATCAAATAGCGTACCTCTCCCGTGAGCAGCTTGACATCCGCGGAGTTTATCGCCCCTTTCTGCCTCCTGTCAAGCCAGCCAAACGCCTGTCTGGAGCCAGCCTCATCCGCCGACTTCCCCGCCAACGACGCCGCCAAAAACGTGCTGAAACCTACGCGGCCGAATCCCTCCGGGTCCATTGACCCGAAAACTTCGCGCGCCACCGCAGCTGCAGTCGCTTCTGAATCAATGATTGGGCTGCAGGTTGGAGTTAGGACCGAACTTGAACTCGGGGTTGGTTCGGAAGTTGAAGTTAGACCTGAACCCGAACTTGAAGTTGGCTTTGAAGTTGGTTTTGGCTCTGACGTTGAAGTGGTGCTGGCGCTGTCAGAGCCTTCGACAGTGGCTCCGGCACCGCTGCCCACCTTGGCGGTGTCGCCGTAAGGGCCGTCGGTAGGGTTGTCGTCGTCGGAAGGTGAGAAGGGTAAGGGGGGGGGGGGGATCCGACCCAGTGCCTGAAAAAAATCGGAAAACAAAAGAAGTCGACAACGAGGGGGGGGGGGGGGGCCCCAACGGGGAAAAACATGACAAAAAAGTGAGTGAAAGAGGGGAAAAAATGGAACGGCGCTAAAACGGCGGTCGGTTGAGGTTACCGCAACCGTAACGGGCAGAAGGTTGCCGTCGTAACCATAATAGTTGCACGAACCGTTGGTAAGGTTATCGACCGTGACGGCAGAAGGTTGCCGTGACTGCTACCGTTAGCAGCTCTACTAATCGTAAAGACAACATTCGCACCGTTACCGTTGTGGTAACTTCAACGGTAACCATAACAGCAACGTAAACAGCAACCGTAACGGTTACGGTCACGTGACCAGTGACCGAAATCGTTACGGTTGCCGTTAAGGTCACCGTTAGAGTTACCGCAACCGTAACGGTGTAGTTACCGTCGAACTGTAATCGCTGCGGTTACGGTTCAACTTACGGGTAACATTATCATTGGGAGTACCGTAGACGTAACGGTACGCGCGGTGACCGAGACCGTTACAGATATCGTTAGGGTCATTATAAAGGTTGCCGTAACCTTCTACCTCTGCTGTTCCCATATGATTGCAACGATTACACTTACCATTGAGGTCCGCTTACGGTTGCCGTGATCGTAACGGCGGCGGGGTACCACTCTTGCCGTTACCGTTACCATTACCGTAATACTCTACCAGGTACTGCAAGCTTACAGGTAACCGTTACAGTAACATTGACGGTTAACTTGTCGGTAACCGTAACGGTTAACGTTTCGCTAACCAAAACGGTTACCTTGACGGTAGCGTCAGCGGTAACCTTACCGGCAATTGTCGCGGTAACCATACCGGTAACGGGTACCCTGCCGGTAACGTAAACGGCAACGGTAATGGAAAAGGTTGCGGTAACGTCAACGGCACCGATGTTCCCCATGTGCCCACGAACACGGCTGCGTTGGGTAGCGCTATAAGATCATGGGAAGGTAGCTCAAGGCGGCTCGGAGGTTGTCTTGGTGACGCAATCCCTCAACCTCGCCCCAAAGGCACACCCATGCGCCAACACGCCAACGCAACAATACCAAAACGTCATCGCGGCCACCACAAACACCACCACCAACAACTGCAACAGCAGAATCACACGAAGAATAAAACAAAAAACGAACACTAGAAAAAATATAAACATTAAAACTGAAATATGTTTCAGGCGCACCCATGCGCCAACACGCCAACGCAACAACACCAAAACGCCATCGCGGCCACCACGAACACCCCCACCAACAACTGCAGCAGCAAGCTCATACAAAGAAGAAAACAAAAAACGAACACTATTAATATTAATAGTGATAATATAAAAACACAAATATTAAAACTGAAATATGTTTCGAACCTGCACTCCCCTCCCTCTCTCACGCCGTTTCACAAAATGAAAAAGCACCGATTACACACACACACTGACCGCCACCTGTGCCCCAGGAACACTACAAGCAGCATATATTGAAGGCCAAAAAAAGGACAAGAGAGGTTACGACACAACAGGAAAAAAAAACGGCCTCCGATTTCACCTTGTATGCAGCATCTTAACGCAAGAACAAAAAAAACAAGCACGCAAAAAAAGAAACGTAAAAACGGTGACAGTAATTGTTTCCCACACCTCCACGAGGTCGTCCTCGGTGATGTAGCCCTTGCCATCTGGGTCCATAATGCGAAACGCTTGCTTCGCTGGAAGGAGCTTAGACGCTTCCATGGTCTGGCCTACCAGCTGCAATCCCAGCCTACGTATCACGCACGAGTCCTGCGACAGAAAGGAAAGCAGCAACAACACAAACAGCCGACGTATTAATATATACGTTGGACCGCCGGGGCGGCGGGGGCGGGGGAGGGGACGCGCCGTGCAAGGGTTACGGTCTCGCGAGCCACCGCAACCGATCGATTGGCACCGCAACCGGTCGATTGGCAGAGGTGCACCCCCCCCTCCCGAAAAAAAAAGAAGGTGAGCTCAGCAGGGGCGCACGACCAAAAAAAAAGAAAAGATAAAGACGCCACACTCCTGAAAAAGTCAATTACAAAAAAAAGTATATATATACACAGCCACTGGGGTGGGGGATTTCTGAGCGAGCTTACGAAAAAAAAATGTTTCTCGAAGTTTCTCGTTTCCCTTGGTTTCAGCATAGTCCCTTGTTTTTGGGTTAACCTGTGGGATGTCGGATTTGTTTTTCACGTGCACCCTTTTGCATGCCGGTATGCTGTACGAGGTTTATATTAGGAAAGACAGTACATAGGCATTCAGTCTATCGTCAAGTCGTCACGCCGAAACAACAAACGCACCCCCTATTACATTCACGAGTGCGAAGCCGCCAGGCTCCTTCAAGTCATCGCGAGCAATGACGCAGCATATGTAACGGACGAGCCGCCTTTCCTTATGTGTGCAACAACCACAACGGACAACGGAAAACGACAGGCCTTTTCCAGTCTGGGCGTGCGTCGTAGCGCGATGATCTTCGCTTGCGCGTCCTACTCATGGCGCAGTCATTCTCGCGTGCCCCCCCCCCCGCCCCCCCAACGCCCCAACGCGAGATAGCGCCGGCGAAGAACCAACCAAGACCACGACTACTACCGCCATCACCACCAACCAAGACCAACCCCAACACCATCATCCCAATCAGCGTTATCCTACTGCGCGCGGATTTTTTCCCAGTTCGTCTTGCGATGAAAAACGAACAATAAAAAAAAACAAGGTTCGGGGGGGGGGCACAGCAGCTACAAACAAGGGACACCATCTCATCACCCTCCCACCCCCCCCCCCCTCCCCTACCAGCCCCCCTACCTCATATCCATCCCAACTCTTCCAACCTCCTCCCGCACCCCACTTCCCCCCTCTCTAGCAACACCAACCTTGAAGGCATGGAGCGAGGCACCAACCGCAGGATCCAATCGGGCGTCGTCTACAGCCGCGTCGGATTTGAGCCAGGGGTGATCAAGCGCCTGCGCCGCTGTCATTCTCTTACTCACGTCCTTCTGCTCGTCGACATGAGGAACGAGGGGGAGTAGGGGGCGCGCGGGGGATGGGGGGGGGTTCTCTTGTGTCCCGCTGAAAATGCTGGCGGGAGTTGCACAATAATAGCAACAATGGATGGCAGCACCAGCAGCAGCAGCAGCAGCAGCAACAACAGAAAACGAAACAACAACAGCAATATATCAACACCAGAATCAACGCGAACAGCAGCATAGTCAATATCAACACCAACACTAACGACAGCATCAACACCCACGAACGACACTTAAGACCAGCACCACGGCCAGCACCACCCCCAGCAAAACCAACAACCGACATCAACGCCACCACACCAACACCATTAACATCATCAACAAAAAAATGGCAAAACACCATCAACACCCCCCCCCCCCCCTCCCCCCCCAAATGTTGGGGGTGTCCCTATTAGGAGTAGGAACGGTGTTTCATCTCGACAGGGACGTGTGGCCAACAGTCCGATGACTAAAGGCAAGAAATAGCTGAGGACGCGCGGGTGTATGACTATACGACTGCGGCCACACACGACACGAGCACCCCCCCCTCCTCCAACGCCTTCCCACCTGCAACAATCGCGACACAAACTGCGCCGCCTCCGGAGACCTTCCAGACCACCCCGCCCCCTTGTACGACGGTTTCCCCATCATGATGCTCGCGCAGGCGGACTCCTGAGACATACCGGGCTGAGGCAACGGCCAAGCTAGGACAAGCCACGCAAGCGCCCCCAGCATCCACATGTCGCCTCCCTCGGTGCACGCTCCCCCGCTCCTCACCTCTGGGGGAAGAAACCAACCCCTCCCCTTGAAAACGCATTTTTATGAGGTTGAAATTGATGGGGGGTTATTCGGCGGCGAGGGGGGGGGACTGTACTCGGTATAATATATGGCTGTAGTCGTATGAGCATAGGCGGGGGGGTGTACTCGGTATCATGCATGGCCGTAGTCGCATCACCGTAGACCCTCCTCTCGCATAACCACAATGCCGACATGGAGCACGTCGGGTTTTCACCAACCAGGCAGAAGACATTGCTTGCACCAAGCTTTTCGAAGCGCTGTGAGGTGTCCGGTGAGTCGCACGAAGGGTGAGCTGCATCCTACCAGAAGCCTCTTTTTGAGACGTTTTTTTTTGCACATGGATGACAGCAGTGTCAATTTTTGTTTGATCTTATTTTGGAGAGACCACTTCCAGAGAACAGCAAAGTGTTTGCTATGTAACTGCCTTGTGAGAGCCATACCATTCACACACTACCTGGTACATAACCCGATCATCCCCATAGCGCGGGGTTGAGGTTCTCCCGGCGAAAAAATGATCTAAAGCTAGCTCGACCCCCAGCCGTCCTGACCGCCTAAGAACACCACCACCACCACCAACAACAAACGGCACCCTGGTTGCCTGCTCACGTAGAAAGAGGCGCGTTTTAAAACGTCGTCGCTAACCGACGCCAACCCCAACCTATACACACATATACCAGGTATATAATACAGGGGGGGTACTCATTTGTTGCTTGCCTTATTAATAGTAGTTTTGCCACGCATCCCTTTCGAGACGGAACGGTGGCGGGCGGGTGTAGGGGGGGGGGCGACTCATTTGTTGCTTGCCTTAGTCATTTGCACGCCCCTACTCCTTATAAAAACACCTCCAACAATTGGGCGCTCATTACGTTGTTGGCATACAATACATATCACGAGGGGCCATAGTAAACAGGACCAAATTTTGTTGGTGAAAATAGATAAATATATAGGTTTTTGTGTGCACCGTAGGTCCTGTTAACTATGGTTAGTGCCCCGTAATAGTAACGTTCTGCTAATCTTATCCCCTTCCCATTTGGCCACCTGTCGCCACCATCTATCTGATAGGATAGCGATCGTTTTCTCGAGATTATAGTGGGGAGGGGAAGGAACAGTAATTTTTAGTTCGCGTGTGGAAGGCGGGTCGTTGGAAGGAGGGGGGGCGGGCTATGGTGGTGGTGGGAGAGGGAGGTCTCCCCGACCTCTCGAACTATTAGTAAACAATGCGGGAAACCCCAAAAGTGTCTCCACGAAACGCCACAAATTTCCATCCATAGAGTGGCCACTTTTCCATGAGTCGCAACCGAGGCCAAGGCTTCGATACGCCCCGGCCCCTCCCCCCGCCCCCAATGTCACAAAGCCATTAATACTAGAGGTATGGGGGGGGCTGAGTGAGCATGACCAACTAATGTGTAGACATAAGGGGAGCATGTTTTTTTAGGACTGGGCACTGGCTCGCTCAAGCAAGCAGCGATTCTACTCTCGTCAAAAACCAACCAGTACACTGGATTGCAGCAGCGAACTGTCTCTCCCCTCTTCTCCCCGAAACGCATCTAGTGGGTTTCCGTACTACGCATATGGCGTGTTTCTCGGGCGTACGTGAGAAAAAAAAAAATACTGGCGACTATACTGGCCAAGACCAATAAGTGGATTACTCCTCTGCCATTGCATATTGTGCCGGTGTCCAACCCTATTATGCTTATCGGGTCCATCGGCCGTTCTGATTACTACGCGCCCCCCCTTCCCGCGCCATACCGGAAAAATACAAGAATACATTAGCCTACCGGCACTGTACAGGGGCCAACGAATGTAAAGGAATATATCGACGAAAAACCTAAGGCTCACGTTCGAAGACGACGCTGAGAAAATTAGAGCAAAACAAATCGTGCATCCAGCGGCGAGGAACGCTTTTCGCACTGAAACCCACCAGGCATGAAAATAGCCTATTAATACAGTACGCTCCAAGGTTGTTCAAGGATGGGTGCCAACAGCAAAGTGCTGAAGGCTTTTGCCCAGACCACGAGCAGGGGTTTCTTTTCTTGCTGCCGGCGGGCCCCATACCGTTCACTAGCTGTCAACAAAATATACCTGGTATGTCTACCAAAGGGGCCTCCCTCTCTCTCTCTCTCTCTCTTCCTCCCCGAAAAAATGCAGCTCTCAACTCACCTTCATCTTCTTGGAGTCCCCGCTCTTCGACGCGTCGGAGCCGAGGCGAAGGCTGCGGTGCGGCCCAGACCCACCGGTGAGACCCCCCAGCCCCAGAGGGATCGAGGCGTCCCGTTTAAGCCCAGCGCCCACCAAGCGCAAGTCGGCCCACTGACCCCTGTCTTCGAAAAGGCAGGAGTCGACGCTGAGGTTCCCGTGTACCACTGACTCCTGGGAGAACGGCAGGGAGGCGGGTACAATAAAATCAGGGGTAGTTAGCTAGGGCCGCGGTGGTGACCAGCAACACGTCGCCGACTTCCGCTGCCTGTATACATATTTACTGGTAGTCGGTCGGGAACTATACTGTAAATACGGGTGGTAAAGTTGCACGTGCGGGTTTATTTGCGGAGTTTGATGTATGCGATTCGTGCTTTTTGCATCGAATTCGACGCGTCAGAGGCTTCCACGTTGTGTGTGTTAGTTGGTGTTCATTAGTAAGTCAGCTACTTCCGTTGGCTTTCTTCGCCGCCCAACTAATAGCCTGCCGTCGAGGCTGGTCGACTTCCTGGTCATATCTAGCCGTCAAGTCCAGCCAACTAGCAACTAGCCGTCAAGTCCAGTCAACTAGCAACTAGACGTCAAGTCCAGCCAACTAGCAACTAGCCGTCAAGTCCAGCCAACTAGCAACTAGCCGTCGAGCCCAGCCAACTAATAACTGGCCGTCAAGTCCAGTCAACTAACAACTAGCCGTCAAGTCTGTCCAATTAGCAACCAGTCGTCAAGTCCAGCTAGTAACTAGCTGTCAAGTTCAGCCAACTAGTAACTAGTTGCCAAGTCCAGCCAACTCGTAACTAGCCGTCAAGTACAGCCAAGTAGTAACCGGCCGTCAAGTCCAGCCAACTAGCAACTAGTTGTCGAGTTCAGCCAACTAGTAAATAGCCGTCAAGTCCAGCAACTAGGTGTCAGGTCCAGCTAACTAGTAACTACCTGGTAGCCCCTTAAGTCCAGCCAACTACGGTAGCAGCTTGTCGTCGAGTCCAGCGAATGCATGCCTTACTCAGAGGCCTAATGATTCCAGACGCACGATACAATCAAACAATACTGAACTGTTTACCACTGTCGATCCGGACGTTCATTTTCAGAAGACCACAATGAAAAAGGAAATATATATTGACCTGACCTCGCCACCGCCACCTGCTTTCAATTGCCGCGCGAAAAAATTGTCATGCGAATACATACCCGGCACGTTTATGCAGGTACGTACCTGGTATGTGTGCATGGCAACGTTCATATTGGTTACGAACAACTGCTGTGCCAGCCCCGTGAAACACCCTTGTAACCCCCCTCCCCTCCCGGCGTCCTCGGTCGCGGTATTCCAGAGGTGCGAGGGTCTATGCTGATACGACTACGGTCATGCATGTTGTCCAAAACACCCCCCCCCTGGCAAAAAAACAAGAATCCCCAACGCACAGACTGGCAGGGTCTAAATATCAGCCCCACCCCGCCCTCCCCCCCCCCCCTATTATGTATAGGTTGGGCTGGCATCGGTTGACAACGACACTGTGAAACATGCCGCTCACTACGTGAGCTAGACAACCAGGGTACCGTTTTTTTTGTTTGTTTTGGCGCTCGCCCACAGCTGGTCGTCGAGTTAGATCATTTGCGCGAGGTAAAGAACCTTCACTCCAAAAACAAGGGAATTGATCGTATCATGTAGTGTCCAAGGTGAGGCACCCAAGAGGCAGTTACATAGTACTCCCATTGCTGTCTCTGGAATTGCCTAAGCCGGAC
>JBBMHQ010060121.1:0-15274 GCA_037834295.1 Postelsia palmaeformis
GTTGGCTGAGCTTCGTCGTAGTAGATACCTGGTACCTGGTATATACAGCAGTAGTGCTTGGTACCTCGTAAACGTACTATTAATATTAATAGGTCGAAAAAATTATGTGTACGAGTACCCTTAATATATATATATACATATATATATGGTGGCAAATTTTAGAGGTGCGCAGTCCAAATAATCCTGGGAGAATGTCTGCACGGCGAGTAGTTATACTAGAACAATGCCTCCAGAGAAGAACAGTATTTGTCCGGAGTCCGGAGAGGATAAGTACTACCAGGTACTTGTAGAAGGACGAGCTTCATGTCCGTATGAATGCCATGTGAGAGAGAGGATTTGTTGGGAGAGAATTTATCTTAGAGTTTTCGTTTTGACTGAGCTTCTCCCGAACCAGAGGAAATGAAATCCCCGTACCGTCCTACCATCCTAATACTGTACTACTCCTGCCCTTCTACGTGCGGCCTCTCTACCTGGTACCTGGTATATACAACAGCAGTGCTTGGTACCTCGTAAACGTACTATTAAATTAATAGGTGGATTTTTTTTTGTGTACCCATATATTTACGGTTGCAAATTTTGGGGGCAGTCCAAACAATCCTGGAGTAATGTTTGCACAGCGAGAGTAGTAATACTGGAACAATGCCTTCAGAGAAGAACAGTATTCGTCCGGAGTCCGGAGAGGATACATACTATTAATACCAGGGTACTGTAGAAGGACGAGCTTGATGTACGTATGCATGTCGAGTGAAAGAGAGGGTTCGTTGGGAGCGGATTTATGTTAGAGCCCATTCCAAATGAATGCTTGACAAGAATTAACCGCCAACGCAGTAGCTTAATGCAGTTAAGAGTTTGACCACTTGAAGGCGTCTGTCACGCTTCTCATTCCCACCGTTCTTGTAATTCCGTCCACAAAAGTATACCACCATGTCCGTAAATGTAAGATATTTTGACATCAATTCAATGTCCACGCGGTGCCTACATCGCCGGACAAGGTGGTCCGTACTGCTGTACAACTGCTGTACTGCTTGCCACGTACGAGTAGGCACGATATAATGTTGGTGTTGATGTTGTTGGTGGTGGTGGTGGTGGATGATAGGATGGTCGTGTCGATCGCACGAGCGCATCGATCTCCCCGGAAATCGAGGATTACAAACATCGTGGAATGGTTAAGGGTACAGGTAGCCATGTCAACCTTTTGCAGTTCTTGGTTTGTTCGTGCACTCCACGGGGATAAAACTAAGACGCATGCCAACCTGAAGACGACGGAGTCACTGAGAGCGTTCCGGGGCAATCGTCGACGCCGCCACCACTACATCATACCAACCGAACCGCAAGCCTACAAATGGATGAGGGCGGGCGCAAGCAGGCGGCAGTCAATTCATAGAGCTTTGACCACGGATCACGGATCACACCTCGAACTGTTTTCCTGGCGTGCAGCGTGGCGTGCCCGATGCGAAGCGGCGAAATTTAAGTGCACTTGTTGGCGCCGAAGCTCCTCTGAGTGCTTCTGTCCTCGGTGGGTATCCGGTTCATCCTCGTGTACCCCCATGTTCAAGCGTTTACAGAGGGCTAAAATCCTCGAATCTCAAGGCAGTTGATTGCAGATCTCGATCTCGAGGATCTGCATAAACCTGGAAAGGCGTTTCTAACCAGGGACATTTAACGGTTGGACTCTCAGTGGATCTTCACGTCAGCGAGCGGTCACTGTCACCCGCACGCACGTCAGCGAGCGGTCACGGTCACCCGCACGCACGCACGCTGTCCTGGAGCGTTTAGAGCCCACCCTGCGATCTAAAAGGCTCTCAGAAGATCAAAAGTACCTTATGGTACAACAACAGAGTCTCTACGCGGTCGTGGTTGTAGTACATCAGGGCATCAACTGATCATGATGTGACAACCTGCGGATACTCGTGGAGCCGACATGTTTTTCGAGCCGCGTGTGCTGTACCTCTCGAAAAAATCAGATCCAAAGCACGCCTGTTGGTGCACCTACTTTGTAGGGCTGTTTGTTGTGTACGTGTAATATCTGTGTATCTGTCGTGTTTAGATGCATTTTATCCAGCTGGTTATGCTGTACTGCTGCATACCAGGTGTACGTGAAAGGAGAAACATCATGCGCTCCACCACACGCACGTTCTGATGTAGAGAACACAAACAAACGCGCATACCTCGCATCCAAAACGTTTGCGTAATATGAACGATCTCAGAGCTTTATACCATTAGCAGTTGTTGTTTTTGTTGTTGTTGTTGTTGTTGTTGTGATAGAGTACCTTGGTTGATGGTATACCAGGTACTGGTATAGACCAACCGTTGTAGGATCTAATATCTTGTGGTTGTGATACCGATACGCAGGCCAGTATTCCTTCATACATTCGACGCAAGTCGACGAGGGAAGAAAGTGCTGAAATCTTCTCGCGATGAAAATGCAAGGCAAGTACCGTAGTGGGGAGGAGTTGACAGAGATGTACGTACGTGTTGTGTTCGTGCGTCAGACTTTATGGGGTGTTGTACTATTGAAGTTGAGGGTGATATGTATCCCCTTGCCAGTAGAAGATAGCCGGTTGAAGACAGATGATACCTCTGTCTTCAAAACCATCTGTTCTCCCTCCCCCTTATGTTCACTCGTCTTTTGCCTTTCCGAGCAAGCCGCACGTCTATAATATAAGAGAACGTCATTGTTGATTGTGTGCTGGCCTTGAGCCTTTTCGAAGCGCCCCCTCATCACTTGTTGGCAGTGTACACTCGACGCGCATGTGATACATACATACCTGGTCATATGCACATTCTTTCAGGCATTTATTTTTAAACTCACTGCTGTTGTCCTCGTCGAATTTTGCGTAAAATGTTAAATATTTATCCTTTAGCGCGCTGGCATTTCCCTTGCTTGACACTTGAATTTTCGATTTTTGTAGGTTTCCTCTGTCTCACAGTCTGTGACCACAGAATCAGTATATCTCTAGGATAAGGAATCAGGACGGGCACTGGGTGTACTGATGAAGTTGTGTAGAAAGGACGATTTCATGTGAAGACAACAACAATGTGATAAGGTGCCAGGGCAAGGGTGCCAGTGAAGATGATCCACAGGAGAAGCTCCTCGGCTACTCAGATACTAGCCTGCGTATCGTTACTGTAAATACAAACATCTTATTCCAGACGGCGAACGGGACACATTTGTTTGTTTGTTTGTTTGTTTGTTTGTTCTTGTTCATCCCATTCATTATCTTCGCCCTTCTTCTCTCTCTCCCTCTTCAGTCGTAACTCAGATCCGGGGTCACTAAGTAGGCTCTTCTCCCTCCTTTTTTCCAATATTCGCGTTTGGTCGAGTGGTGACAGCGTCTGTTATTATTAGTTTCGGCGGCGAGAAGCAGTCGGCCGCGATAGTGATGGAATCTTCTTTGAAGATCATGACCACGCCATTCGTTATTGAGATATATCCAACTGAAAGCCAACCCCGCCGCACCCGTTACCACTATGTCTCCCGCCCGTACCGCCCCTAGCCCAAGCTTTCGAGGTGGGAGAGGGCCGGTTTTGCCCCGAGTAGACCCCGGGGGCCCCCATGCCCACGCCGAAATTTGGGGCCGAAACGCCCCAAATCGGCGTTTCCGCGAAACCATTCAAATCCAAGTCATACAACATACGACGGTCTACATCATCAGTTTTACACATACATGGAGATTGTCAGAAGAAAAAAACAGTCGCCAGTAAGACAGCAGAAACGATAACCTCGCTGACTCTCCCGCCGCGCGTAGGAGGGAAAATACTATTAGTGCGAGTATAACTACACAACTGACGGGTTTTTTTTTGCAGCATAACACAGGTTAACGGGGATGAAAATGTTATCACTAAATGATAAAATTCCACCTTCAGGCAATAAAACAATGAATAACACATCGGGAAACACGACACAAAGCATATCGACGTGACCGTAACAAGCAAGGGGAACACATCGATTGGTGAAGCTGGTTTTTGGTGCGCGAGCTGTAGTTCGTGGGATATGGGAATAGGTCATGTTATTTGGGGGGGGCGTTGTTTTATAGGGGTTTATAGGAAAATCCCCACGTATGATTCTTCTTTAGGCCATACATCTTGACCAAACTTATTTATTCATTGCTGGAAGCGCGGGAGCTGTAGTTCGTGGGATACGGGATTAGTTCATATTACTTGAGGGGGTGTTGTTTTATAGGGGTCCATAGTAAAATCCCTACGTATCATTCTTCTTAAGGCCATTCATCGACCAAACTTCTTTTTTCATTGATTGGTGGAAAATCTGAGAATCCCTGGTCATCCGGTGTCAATCACCTGGGATCGTGGCGTCACTTTTCGGAAAACCCACAGATCACACACCGTCAAATTTTTCGACGAGACACCTTCTAGACTATACACGCTCATTACCGATTTCCGTAAAGCAAGCCTGTACACGAGAAGCGGGCCAGCTTGCCCTGGCTTGGCATGGTAGATAGATAATCGATGTTGTTGGCACCGCTACCGCCGGTGTATGCTGCCCTTCACTGTATCATAAGGCTCAATAGCATTTTGGCGAGGAATCAATCGGGAAGGCTCTCGCTATTAATAACAGCAGTACGAGTTACCGTTGAGGCTCTGATGAGATACGTAGAAGCAACACACGTGAGTGCCAAACGGGGTGAACCTTGATGTCGCAGCCGGACCTGCGTACGTATCGGGCGTGCGTAACAGCCACCACAGCCAGTCCATAGCCGAAGCAAACCTCAAGCGAATCAAAGGTCCTCTACAGCAATGGTATGTTTCCAGGTCGACCAAGCAACTACGATACCATCGTATTTTGAACGTGATTTGCTGTCTGAAGAGTGGCGTGACAACACAGCAGCAGCAAAGTACCGGTATACCAAGTACCAGTATTAATGATATTGGTGTGTGAAGAGACGGAAGCCTGCGACAAGAAAAAAACGAGTGAAAATGAGCGTTTATTTGCGCGCATACAACTATACTTCGCCACTGACGACGCACTAACCCGCCGACTAAAAATCGAAGGACCGGCAGCCGGGCCAACACCAAAAGGCAGCAGTGCGCCGCAATCCTGACGCCGGACGAGGACAAAATACACAAATCACGTTCAACCTCGTGCTTCAAAATATCCACCACCTCCACCATCCCCACTACCAGAGCCCCAGGCGAATTCGAGGCCGCCTTCGCATGCGATTGGGGGCCCAAATATTGACGCTTCTCCAAGTCGCCGCCCGTGCCACCAAAGGCAGTGGCGCCGGTGCGACCAAGCATCGATATACCGTCAACAAAAGAAAAGGTCTCCCTCAAATATCCACCCCTTCAGACTTATCCGTTAACCTTGAGTCCAAATTTTCCTCAGACTATATCCCGTAATCTTGCGATGATCGTTGGTTAGGACTTCGCCTCGTACTGGTCTTGCCCCTCCTCTTCCTCCTCCTCTTCTTCCTCCTCATCGTCGTCTTCGTCGTCGCTTTCGAAGGTGTTGGCGGGTACGCTGTACACGCGCACCACTTGTTTGTTCGGGTCCTACGCATCGGCGAAGCAAAGGGAGACCAAACAAGCAATAGTTGAGGTGAATTGAGTGGTCCTGTTGTCAGGGTATCATCATAGGGGCATGCATGCCAGGGGGGAAAAACGGGCACACCGCATGGTTGTTGGGGCCCTGCTTATGCATAGTCAAGGAAAAACGAACGGAAAATGGTCAAGGAAACATGAGTGGGCTTGTTGTCACAATGCCACCACGAGGCCTATGCCCAGATGACAAAGCGGGCATCATACTTGCTGATTCGGGTACTGCACGTTGATCCCTGCACGTTGATCGCACCAAGGAACAAAAGAAAAAAACACAGAGCGAGGTAAAAGCATACATCAGTCGTCATCGCGTCGTGAGGAAACATCGCGCAAGCTGTCATCGCAAGAACTGTCCCCGCTTGAGCTGCCATCGCTAGAGCTGTCATTACGAGAGGTGTCCCCGCATGAGCTGTCATCGCGTGAGCCGTCATAGCAAGAGATGTCACCACGTGAACTACCATCGCAAGAGCTGTCACCGTATGGGCTACCATCGCGTGGGTTGTAATGACACGAGGTGGACTGACCTTCATCATAACGTACTTCCCGTCCTCGTGCTTCATAAGAAGCTCCACGATCATATGGATGATACCCCACATGTTGTTCGCGCTCAACGTGATCTGCGCAAAGAAACGTAGCACCGAAAGGAACACGGGAACATGTCAACAAGCCGAGGGAGGGCATGCGGAAAACACACACACAAAACAATAACAACCACGACAAGACCAGAACATGCTGACAAACTCTCGGACAACTGCTGACGATACGACGGACAATACGAGCAACTAAAACACGCGCCTTTACAAGTATCTTCCTGCTGAAACAAATAGTGCACCAACATATTCATTTGATGGTCGATTGCCATTGTGAAATCGCGATTTAGCATCAGTCAACCATTGCGGGTGGATCCGCAGCCAGGTCGTGATTGGTCAGATTGTCCATGCGAGCGGCAAGTTTTTTACATACAAATACCCTGGTGCAACGCTACTTAGTACACAAAATCCCATTATATATACCGATATAATATAATCAGATTTATATGATGTAGTACTAATAGTAGATCGCTGTTTTACATCTCATTTACAAGTGCAGTGTGCACGAACACACGTCTGACTCTGATACCACGTAATTTGTCTCCGAAAGGGGAGCGCAATCCTTAAGGCCTAAAGGGGTTCGAAGTATTAATAGATCGATATCGCGTCCGTCGAAAAAACAGCTCAGTTCAGTGGGCGACCGTCAAAGTCCTGACCGTTGACTTTCAACAGAAACAGAAAGACAGACGAACTATAATCACTTCGCAGGTACGCCATGTCACCATCACCAAGGACGAGGACCGCGGGGATTCAAACCGGCCAGGTGCTACGGCTCTCGCGAGCAGGTGCTGTTTTATACCTCGTACGGCGGGGCACCACAGTCGATAGGACCAAATATTGTTAGTAAAACCTATATATATATATATATATAGGCTTCAGTATGTACCGTAGGTCCTTTTCACTATGGTGCCCCGTAAGACTACGTACCCTGGTATACCAAGTGGAAATACAGCAATGGGTATTTTGGCGAATAATAGAATACTCGGGAAATCAACATATAAGCATGGGCTTAGTGATGCAGCGGGTACCCCGACTTAAGAGAGGTGTGGGACAGCCCGAAAATAGCTCTCTTAATTAGCCTTGCCTTCCACGCACAATGGGATATATACTATTAATAGCATAGGTTTAGTGTGGGGGGGGTCAGTCGATTTGGCCTATTTTCACATACGATGTACTATCTTAGCGTGTACTCTCGTAGTCGGGGTACCCAACGCGGTAAAACAGTAGAGCAAAACGGCAACACATACATGCCAACACACCTGCGTCGCGAATTCCCTGGGCTTGTAGCTCTGCGTGCCCAAGACGACGTGCTCGTAAGCGTTGGTCTTGCTTACTCGGGAGACGAGACTTCATCGATCGCATCACATGCAACAGACAACGACGGCGTATCACAAACGCCAACGTATTGAGAGCGTGGGGGAATGGGAGGGGGAGGGGGCAGTCAAGTAGGCTGTCAGAGTCACCGAAAACAACCAACAAACCTCGACCCTAGTATGCATACGAGGTATATATATATATACAGGACGACACGACAGTACGCGGAAAAAAGAGACAATAACGTACATTCCTTCCCCACAGCAGAATAAAAAATAAAAAACAGAGTGGTGAAAATTCTGGACGAGCTCAGAAAAATACACATACCCTGGTCGTTTTTCAAGAATAATGTGTACCAGGCACGTCGGAAATATCGGTAAAGTCGGGGAACCTGCGATGGGATCGCGAGCGAAACGAATCGCACAAGGCCTCGAGCATACGGTCTTCATCTAACACTTTAACCTTGAAAACGGAGCAATCTGCGGCAATCAACGCGTGGTTTGTAGTCGTAGGGTGGCGTTCTGAGATCACCAATGAGCTACCAGTAAGAAGCAGTCTCGTTATAGGTTACTCTGGACAAAAATGTCAACAACGCTGTGAATAGAGTATAATTACGGAGACCGAACGGTTCTTATATGTCCGACTAATGTGGTGAGGACGAGCGTAACCCGAACCCGAAGAATCCATGCACGTGAGATGAACAAATCGGAAAGTGTGCTAGCCTGTGCACGAGCCATATGCCATACCACGTGGGAGCAGCAGCCGAAACGTACCAAGTTCAAGATTTGTGGAAGATTGCAGGAAAACGCCTGTAACAGCGTAAGTAAAAGCTGTTGTTATGGCATCGTACGCATATTCTAGAGGCACGATGGTTACCGTAAACAAGGCAGCTTGTTCATTTGGGGTGACTTCTAACGCGCCTATCAACATTACGGGGAAATATAACAATAATCAGAACCATAAATAGTGCGTATACATGAGGAGGTATATGTGCATTTGAGGTCCACTGTGGGATCTGGAAAATGTGGCCACACGAAGTGGTGGGCGCTCCTGGCAGCTGGAGATATCACCTCATACGATGGAATTATTGATTCGCCCGATGTTTTTATCTGGTCGCTGGTGTTTTACCTGTATGTATGATGCCATCATAAACTGTAAAAGTGTAAACCGTTGTCGATGACAACGCAAATCTGTTACCGGTATTCCCCATACCCAATACTATTGCAGTATTTCTACTTGCTGTGAGGGGACGAGGTCCGAACTGGGAAATGGTCGGAGGAGAACAAGAATAAAAACAAAAAAAACAAGTTGTGTAGGGCAGTTGACTTACCCGATCTTCATCTGGTCGGCACCAGACAAGATGGACTGCGCGGTCCACTTCGCGAGCTTGGCGGAGTTGTTCTTGAGCTCCGTCGCCAAGATGGCTCCCCTCTGTTCAACCGAACGCAGATCGAAACGATAGAAACGATAGAAACGAAACCCAAATAGGAGGGCTGTGAGTTGGCTGACTACACTATTACAGGGGACCATATTGAATACCAGGTAAAACCTACGGTACACACAAAACCTGTATATTTTGCTCTTTGTAGTATTAATAGCAATATTTGGTTCTATTCCCCGTTATACCATACCATAGTATAGTATACAATACCTGGTACAGCCTAGTAGGATATAGTATGGGCTCGCCAACATTAAACACCCATATCAAGGCAAGCCTTTTTATCGTACAGCAGTGAAACCGCTTTTGTTATCCTCTAATATAGGATTCAGTGTAGCGCTCGTTGCTGAGCACTTTGTGTTAATCCAACTTTCGTAGCGTTTCCCAAAACGTGAGCCTTATGTTATGAGTGTAATGTTACAGGTGTACATAGTAAGTAGGACAGTATACACTATACCCTATATATTCCAGAACTATATATTTTCCTATTTTTACAACAATATTTGGTCCTATTTACTATGTTCCCCCGTAACATACCTGGTATGGTGAGAGGTATACTTCTTACTCGTGGCCTAACTTGTACCTGGTATAAGGCAAGGCCGACTAATTATATACCAAGGTACATGGCAGAAGTATTACATACAGGACGACAGCTTTAGCGACAGCTACACCACGACAGAGCTACACCGCGACAGGTACACCACAACAGAGCTACAGCTATACAACGAAGTAGCTACAGAATGGCCGAAAGAGACAGCGCACCAGCCACAGCGAAAACCTACAGCTACAGCGCGGCATCCAACTCATGCTTTGCGTGGGATGCTGACCACTTCATGGGAGTAGGGC
Organism: Postelsia palmaeformis; assembly: GCA_037834295.1. Classification (NCBI taxonomy): domain Eukaryota; class Phaeophyceae; order Laminariales; family Laminariaceae; genus Postelsia; species Postelsia palmaeformis. Next base: position 9,745 of record JBBMHQ010060121.1, read on the forward strand.
CTCAGAAAATAAGCCACGACCCTTAAGGCATTGCCCATCGACTCTGCAGCTTTCAAGCGCGACACCTACACCACAACATCAACAGTGAGATGGCTGACCTGTGTGTCGATCTTCTGGCGCCATTCCACACCACCCGCGAGCTTGGAGTCCCACTCGTTCAGTGCGAAAGCAGAAATGTATTGTTTTTCACCAGCCTTCATCCCCGGCTTGACCGCCGTCCCGTGCACCTCGCACCGCGCGACCAGCGAATAATTCGGCCTTCCATGGCAAAAAAAGGGGAAAAAAGACGAGCACACAAAAAAACAAATGCCAGCCGGATCAAAAAATTACGATGAGGACGAGGACGAGGAGGAAGAGGAGGTCGAAGGATCTGATTGAATCATGATGAAAATCCAACGCCTGCTGTGCTGTTCTGCGTTGTTGTTCTTTTTTTTCTTCAGCTTACGACACCACCACATGTTTTCAAGTCAACCAGAAACTTCGATACCTGGAATATATACATGCATACATAGACGTGTCAGTACCGTGGTTGGTCGTACCGTTTATCAACTACGAGTATTACATTAGGGTGCGAGAAGATGTGGATGGTGCTGCAGGAGGTGCGGCGGCATGGCACGGCAAGCTCTCTCGCGCGTGACGCACACCGTGGGCTGCCCTATTTTTTTCTGCGAAACCAAAACAGTCCCACAGAAACCCATGCACACGAGAACCCAGTCAATAAACTAATGACTCCAAGTCGGCCATGATATAAGTGTAAACAAACAACGCGAGAAGAAATGCAGTCCATGTTTTTTCCTTCAGAACAGAGTCGACACCTTCTGCAGATCGAAGCTTTATACTACCGAAGGCCTACCCGTTTCGAAGCTTGATAGCGAAGTAAGCGCAGGCGTCCATACCACACCACGCTGCGTGCCCTGCATCTCGGCGCCCTCGGTTTCGCTTCAACGGTCGATCTCGACACGATAGGCACTTGTACTGCTGTACATACTGCGCTGATTTCGCGCCATCAGGTCTGGTCTACTACTGTTTAGAGTGAGGAACTCCACCCCCCTCAGTACCCCTGACGAACTCACCCCAGTTGAAACTTTCTGTAGCGGTAGCCAATGGCGGCAGGGGTAATGCCAGGCGCGGCATCTTCCTTGTCGAAGAAGGGGTTTGGCAATTCCAAGTCCTGGTGAAAAAAAAACAAACACAACAAATACATGTAAAAACAGACGCGCAAAAAAAAAAAAAAAGATTTGGAGATAAGAGGAAACGGTAGCACGTGAGACGGTGGCGTTGCGCGAACGATCTTCGACAATCGCAGGCTGCTCAACAGCGCTACCCGCGGCCTGCGATGGTCGACAGTCAAACGATTGGTTGATGAGAACATGAGACGGTGGCGTTGCACTAACGATCTTCGACAATGGCAGGCTTCTCAATAGCCCTACCAACGGCCTGCGATGGTTGGCAGTCAGTCGACTGGTTTTTTTAATTGGTTGACACAACACAACGTCACACCATACAACGCAAACCACAACAAAAAGACGGGCGTCGTGCACCTTACACACAAGGTTAACGTTCCACAGCAGTTGCTCCTAATACCTGGGGGTGACGCAAAATGTTTTCGAGCGAAATAGTCGAGTACACTCGGAGTACAAAGCATGCTTCCACCATCTGTGTGCACCGGGTCGATAATCTTCTCCCTAATTATTTGCAGAAAATTTTACAGATGGTCCCACGAGAGGAAGCAAGAGCAAACTACTGTCCCGGGGGGGGAGGGGGGGGGCTGGAGTACTTTCGACTTCTGGGAGTACTCCGTGAGCAAATATTGTTAATACTTGCAGTATTTCCGGGTTCAATACTCTGGATACTCTCGAGTACTACAAGTAGTTCGGACGTTTGTACTGCCGGCATTGCTTGTACTCGGGAGTTCTGTACCACAGTACTCACAGCCTTTGGGCCATCAGCACCGTCTCATACTCCCAGTACTCGCAGTATTGGGGCCATCATTGCGTACTGCTTGCTCATACTCCCAGCACTTGGGTCGCCAGTGCTGCAATTCTCTCGATACTCGGAGTTTGACGCATACTGGGGGCATCTGTGCAAGGTTTTCCTCAGTAGGGATTCGGACGTGGGGTGACCTACAGCACGGTGAAATCCGATGACGTTTAGTTCAGCAGCCGTTTCAAATCTTGGAAGTGTATACTCTTGATATATATAGGCCGATAAACACAACTCATCATGACGATCAGCGCAAACGAACCAGTATATTATACATATACCAGGTGTACATATATTATATATATATATATTTGTACGAGGTTCCCCATCGGGGTTGAGGTTGAGTTGAAATGAGGAGCGCGCCGCAAGGTGATAAGGGAGAGAGAGCACAGCAGCAGCACAGCAGCAGCACAGTAGCAGGCGTTGAAAGCAAAAACAAAATATGTAGCCAGCCACCGCGGGCAAGAAACCGGCCAAGTAACACCGGCCAACCAGGAGTTTCTATATACCAGGTAACAACCACAGCACAGCACACTACACAACAATACGTGAGCTGTTTCGGGAGGCCATAGTAATACATAATAATAGTAAATACCTAGAGCTTTGGTAATACATGGGGAAAAAACGGTACCAGGTGGTAATCAAGACCCACGATTAACCCCAATCACCAAGTGGCCGCTATCGCCATTTTTTTTCATCTCCTGTCCTAAAAGGGTCAACTGCAAAGCCTATTTACGGCCGACGTAGGCACCCTCGCTACGCGACCTCTCCACGGCGACTTCTCCGCGACATCATCGGCTCTCACTGCGAGCATATCCTTCCTTCATGCGCGTTTCGAGGTCTACGACCGATACGTCTTACCCTGCCCGTGACACAACAGTCTAATACTACGAGCAGTATGCACTACAGTCAGTCAGTAAGTACCTTGCGGTTGCCGGCCTTAAGAATCTGCTGAGAAAAGTTCTGGTTGATCATGGTGGCTTCCAGGCTGAGGCGGTCGGGCGCGTTGATGTTGTTGTCGGGGTCATCTCCGGGCGTGGGGGGGTCCACGGCTGTTTCATTCACCGTAAGGAAGTCCAGCTGGCTCGCCTCGCGCTTGTCCAGGAACAACGTGCCGTTAACCTGCAGCACAGGAAGCAAAATACGAAACAAGAAAAGAAAAAGAGTTGTTAACTTCCACTTTGATTCACATCACAATACAAGGACCGCCAGGCATCATAACTCCATCTTATACCTGCCTGCTGTTAGGATACTATTTTATACGTGTGGCACAACACGCGACTTATTGTAGCACCGATAGACAGCGGTACGTATACCGCAATTTGTTGGTTCAACACCCAGGGGACAGAAGAAAAACAATATACATGGGCTCAAAACAGGGGAGACCGTCGGATAACGCTCGAGGATATCTAGGTTATTCAACAAGATAGGCAATTCAACAATATATGGGCCATTATCATGATTGGTCCACTTCCAAGAAATAGTCGCAGTCATACTTCCATCACGCGCGCTTTGTGATCGTGTAGGTTTCGTATGTATACTGTACCAGGTATACTGCTGTGATGAATCGTAGGGCCAACGATGCATACTGAATGGCAGGGCCAACGATATGCGTTGCCCTACTGTTCCCACCAGGAATGTCTTACCATAATACGTCTATGGCGACCGGGGTCGTGGTCGTGGTTGGTCGGTTCTTCTGTAGTGCCAAGGTTAGAATTCGGGTAGGAACTGCCAGTCCGAACATAATCAAACGACGACCAATCTGGTAATTCCGGTCAAAATGAGCAAAAAAGAACAAAACAGATGTGTAAGTCGTGCCGTATGATACATCGAGGTATATACCAGGTACATATAATAGTGAAACAAGACGAAAAATATAAAATAGAATAGCTGTTCCATCGAGGGTTCGACGAAAGTCATCATTGCAAGCTGTGTCATCCTACTACTCCTAATACGGTAGATATTAGGTAGGACCTACGGTACAGACAAAAACCTACATATTTCGCTAGTTTTCCTCACAGTATTTGCTTCTATTTACTATCGTGTCCAGTACTATAATACAAGAAGTGATACTTCGATCGCGCTCGGGCGTGCTACGAGTTGTACTATTAATAAAGTATTTTTTTTGCACCTTCTGGACGACAATGTCCCAGGGGTATATTGTCCTTGGCGACGCCATGAGGTGCGCCAGGATGGCGTCCGTGGCGAAGACGTTTCCTTTGCCCTCCACCGCTAGCTTCTCGATCACCGGGTCGTCGGTCGTCGTGACGTAGTAGAATTCCTTCTTCTCGCACCGCTGGAGCTTCTTGTCGGTTCTCGTGCTGATTCGGTCGTACTGATCGTCGTACTGTTCCAAGTTCCCGCACCATTGGATGTCCTCTACCTTCGGGATATTCGTCTGGAGCTTGCTCAGCTGCGGCAGCTCGAACTCTTCCACCACCTGAAAAAGTGACACGGCCGCAACACAAGACGTCGGTAACAGAACGCCCACGCATGTATATGTTCAACCCTTGTACTATAAGACCTTACACCAGAAAATATCCCATTTCCAATCCCAACCATTTCGTCCCTACAAGGTGGCCTGATTCGTAGCACTACTTGTCACTGCATATACAAGGCTCTGCGCGGGAAAAATAACGCGGTCATCGACGAAATTGTATGCATGACTTGAGAGTAACTCATGACGAAAAATACTCTGTTGGGAACCAACCTCTTCCGAGTGTAGCTTGTGGCATGGTCGCTGGCACCATTTTTGTTTCTATTCGTTCACTTCTACTCTGGCTGGTGCATCATCACATAGTTGCTGTTGCAGCTGGTTCCGCTGTTGCTGCTGAGGTATTGGGCACAGGGGGCGCATTCCCTGATATGTTGCGTCACCCTCCCCCCCCCCATCATTCTGTGTGTCTGCTGTGGGCTAGCATCTTCATGCTCCGTCACGATCGTTGGAGTATCAATACGAATGCCCAAGCGTTCCCTCTATTTGAAGACATGGTAAAACGCTCGTACTTTTGTCATGTATAACATAAGTATAATAAAACAAGCATCATGGGTACCTACCAACTCTCTTCAAATCGACATGTGTTTTTATATTCATCTCCTACGGGATACATTCTAGTGTAGTTCTAAGACATATTATTGGAAGGCATAGAAGATATGTGATGAGACGCAACATGAAACAGTTTCCGAGAGTACATTGTATACAATGACTAATAAAACACCTCGGAGGCGATTTCCTCCGAAACATGCCTTGAGGGCATATAGGGTATGCCCTTGTAAAATGATGGCTTTCGAAATATCTCGTTGTGGAGAAGCTCAGCCTCACAACTCGTAGGAGGGTGCAATTAGTGTAGTGGAGCCAGCAAAACGCACATTATACCCATACGCCAGCTGTGCGATCGGAAACTTCCTCAAAAAGCAAAACTTGCAAGTTAGATGTGATAATATTGAAGATGACAATAGTTCCAACAAAATCGTGCCACAATACGGGGGGTATCTAGAGCTATATATATATATATATATATATATATATATGTAGAGGATTTAGAGT
>JBBMHQ010060132.1:0-15261 GCA_037834295.1 Postelsia palmaeformis
GGGGGGAAAACGATCCGGACTACTCGCAAGTAGTGGATGTTCCGCCCCGTGGTCTATTCGGTCTGTTGGGCGGTGACCTATTCGGCCTGTTGGGCGGTGACGCGGATACGTACTGCTGTAGTCGTTTTTGAGGCTGTCGCAGATGGTCAAAAGGGGGTATGGTTTCGATCAAACGGGGTGAAAAAGTGGTCAATCGGGGGAAGTAGATAAATTTAGTAGGTATGTGGGGTTATTCCCCCCCCCAGATGTGGTCAAAGGGGGGAATTCGTTCGCTCCCTCATGCGCCGCCGTCGCGTTCGGCCCAAGAACGTGCCTGAAAAAAAACAAGTTGTGTGCGTGCTTGGCATGGAGTTCGGGCATTGCGCCAGGGCTTCGGAATTGCGTATGAGGCGTGCTTGAGCCAGCGAGAGCGCGTTTCGCGGGCGTATTTTGACCCTACCCTCGAATGGCCGTAAAACCAGGGGGTACACCCCCAAATGACCATTTCCCTTTATAAATCCCTATTTATACAATTCTGCACTTGGTATAGATGACTAAAAGAGAAAAGGAAAAAAAGCCATACGAAGAAAACTCCGGGCAGAACCTTGGGAGGGTTATACGTCACCACTATTAATACACCACATGCGTCGCAAGATAAATCACGCGTAAGTATTTGAATATATAACTGACACAATATTGCAACCAGGTACTGATTACTGTAGACACTACTCTCCTGCAGAGCTGTGAGATCCACTGCACAATGAAACAGGACGATTTCTGAAATGATGTAGAATAATACAAAACACAACACAAACCAAAACCTGGACGATTTCTGAAATAATGCAGACTAAATACAAAACAAAACACAAAAATGGAGGGGATGGAAAGGGTTTTCCCATCGGGACCTCTTGTTCCTGGTTCACGTGCAATATTAATATTAATACAATGGCCATCATACAATCAATCAATCAATGGCCATCGCTTGGACTACATCCACGCAATATTCACCACAACACGCTGTGCAAGAGGACGGGCCCATTCCAAATGCTCGACAAGAACTATTAATAAGCGCCAACGCAGTAGCTTAATGCAGTTGGGAGTTTGACCATTTGAAGGCGTGTCTGCCACGCTCCTCATTCCCACCGTTCTTCAAGGTGCAGCAGCGAGTTCTCTGTCTGTTATCCCCCGCGGGTTGTCTGTCTTGTACCCCTGGTATACTATTACGGAGGAATATAGTTAACAGGAACAAATATTGTTACTATAAATACGGAAATATAAAGGTTTTTGTATGGACCGTAGGTCCTATTAACTATATTCCTCCGTAATAATGGTATTAAACAATGGTCGTAGGTACCAGGTACCTGGTCTGCTACAGAGCAGCAGTACGAACGAGTACTCGTGCATTGTCCTCCTCTTGAGAGTACGCACCAGGTACACAACAGCAGTGCACGCAGGAGCAGCAGCAGCAGCAGCAACAACAACACCGATATTTACGGCATGGCTTGCCATGGCTCTGATGTAGCTCTGCCGTCGCAATATCGTAGCTATCCTGTGCCTTCGCTGTGGTTTCCATGTACCATGCATGGTGCACTCTCGCTCACCCAGTCGTGGTGGTTGTGGTGCTGTAGCCACATGATCCAGAAGCAACGAGCCAAGCTGTTCCCAACCCGCCGGCATTGCCTGCCTTAGACGTAGCAAGCCCTCGGACGACGACCAGCCTCAGAGCAAGCGATAACGCCGTCAGGGAGCATGAAGATGGCGCACGAGACCCTACTCGCACAGCACCAGACAATCGATCCACACACAAGAGCATCGCAGTGCTCTTGCTCTGGGAGCAGCCTGAGAGAGGGCTTCAAGTTGATGGAGATGTATGTCGTTGAGCAATTGCTCCAAAACTGTTGTTGAGCTTCTGTGCGGTGCCTGCCGTTGCTGTGCTGCTCTACGCGCTGGTTTGAGCGAACGGAACTAGAGCCCTGCTCCGAATCAGTCGATGAGCCCGTTAATCAGGTGCCGTGCAGTCAACCTACAGACGAAAGCCACAGTAGCAGCAGCAGCAGCAGCAGCAGCAGCAGCAAGCAAGCGGCGCTTATGTGAGTTCCTATTTCGAGTTGGCTCATGCTTGAGATGGTTTTGCATTTGCTGCTGAAGCGTGCATCCAGCGGGCAGCGGGGCCGGATCCCGAAATCCCGAAATCCGAAATCGCAAAATTCTGCATGAGCAACAACATCTCAGCGCTCGAAATTGACTCAGCAAGGAGCGCTTGCATACTGGTGCGGGGCATCATCGAACAAAGTCCGCCATCCTCCGGGGTTGCTGTCAGAAAGTGCACGCGTCGCAGTCAACGGCTATATTATCCCTGTGTGCTTCAACCATCTAATCGGAGTCGTATGATCGACTTTTTCAAAAATCAAACAAAACGCTCGGAAATGGTTGTCTGGTTTTTTCGGAACATTCCTGGAACGTTCTGGTCAAAGGGAGACGCTTGTGGCCTTCGGTTTACCAACAGCTTCCCTTTTCCGTTCGTACTATTAATAGTATTACAAACCCTTCCACATCCCACCGGGGAGCATTACCCTCTACCGTCTCACCCCGCTGCGACAGGCAGGGGTTGAGGGTGCCCAAAGGTAGAGGCGTGGAACACTGAGATGAAGGGAAAAACACGTCCGTCCATAGGAGTAGGAAGATCTTGCTCGGCGTTGACTCGTAAAAAGATCGTCGCAATCCTGTAACAGAAATAATATCTAACGAGCACTTGGTCTCCGAGAGGGTCCACGCCGTCTCTACGCCACCCGAGCTGCAAGTGCCCGATGCCCACCTCTATACGATTACTGGAGGTAAGCCGTGGGTGTACCGCTGTAGGCAGGGCAGGCTATATGCTATTAACGATGTGGAAGCAATGAGCTACGGTATTATTCTGGGGCGTGTGGGAGGTCGCGTGAGAGGGAGGCAATGCAGATTGCACGAATCCTGTATGACACGTCTGTTGTACTACTATTAATAATATACGAGCCACAAAAAAAAAAACTCTCGTGCACGCACGATGGGTCTATTAATACTTGAGTATGGCAGGCATATTCATAACAGCATAACAATGTCACGGACAGGGTAAGACGCATATTAGGTCGTAGACCTCGGAACCCGCATCCAACGAAGGATGCCTCTCATAGTCATGCATGAAAGATCTCACCGGACAACACCTCGACCTCTCCCCTCAAGCTGACCATGGGTGCGTCCAGCACCGACCCGATCAGGTCCGGTCCTTGTGAACCCCTGTGGTGTGCTTGCGGTATTACTTTACGTAGGAACCTTGACCTTCTTGGGTCTGGCAACAATTCCCTGCTAAATATGACAAATATCTCTGCTCGGCTCACGTCGGCCGTAACGGCGGCTGCAAGGGACCCTCGCTCCGCGACCTTTCCACGGCGACTTCTCCGCGACTTTATCGGCTCCAACAGCGAGCATAGACTTTATTTACATTTTGGTGACCACTTTTTACGTGAACCATACCTCGTAGTACGTCTCGCTCGAAGAAATCTCGCTCTAGGGCGACGCAACAGCCGGCAGCGAAACCGGCGCACGCCAACTCCTTTAGCGTACGGACGAGTACTCGGGGCGCCTAGTGACGGAGCAGCGACGGCAGACGGCCAGGAAGAAAAATAGGAGCCAAACGAGCACGAGGAGGATGATCCCGACCAGGAGTAAACGCCCGCCGTCTCTGACGAAGCTACTGCTGCAGCAGCGGACGCAGACCTTTCGGGAATCGCCGAGGACCTCCTCGCGACCCCCAACGCGCAGAGCTCTCGCTTCTGGCGACTGATTTGGTGCGGATCGCGGCGACTGTCCACCTTGAGAAGAGTATGCTGGAGGACACCACCCCGGCGCCGTGGGTGCTGCAGCTGGTGCTTCCATCCGGTGGAGCGCAAGTTGGGGCAACTCGACATCAAGTGGATCATCACAGGTGTGAGAGGGCAGGACTCTCTCAGCTCGAGCCTCATGCGGATCTCACAAAACCTTGAATGTATTTCTGTCCGCGCCTACTCTGTTGCCGCGCCCACCCCCATCTGCACACCGAGTAGCTCAAACAAGACCACCACCAGAAAGAGCCAGTCAACCATGCGAAGCAGCTCAGTCAGGTAGCCACGCAGAGTAGTCCCCGTACGAGCTCCCCGTAGCTTGCCGATTGTGATCACGAACGCTGCCGCAACCAACGACGCAACCATGTCGATCTCGACCACTGCAGCCACGAACGATGCCACGACTGCGATCCCGACCCCGACGTCTCGACCTCTTCATGGCGACTTCTGCGCGAACCGCGAGCGTAGGTTTTAGCACCTCGGATATTGTAAAAACGTCACGTTTTACGTATCTTAAAATTAGGCGTCGGCGAAAAAAAGCATCCCATTACGTTACTATTAATACGTTCACAATTTTCTGGATTTTATCATGAAGATACGTAGGAGTGTTGGTGTGTTGTGATATTGGCGGGCGATCGTTTAATATCATATAATATATGTATGTATATGTTACAATGTTTCATCGATCCCGTACTGACCGCAGTATACGTGTCATGGTGTTAGGGTATGCCAGTGCAGGGCGACTAACACTATGTTAGCGTGTTAGCGGAATGGGTTGTGGTTATTGTCGTAAGAAGACTCGTTGGAGGGATAGCGTACGAGTACATACATGGTCGACTTAACGCGAACATTATGTTATCGTGTTAGCGGCATCAGTCCTTAGCGAGTGGCGTTATATTTGGTCACAGTGTTTCCGCGGATTCTTACTCGCTACTGTAACGTCCTTGAGACGGATAACGTGCACGGCCAAATAAACGCTTATCAGGTACATCGCACTATGTTAGTGTGTTCAAGGCGTGTTTGCGAAATTCCTGTCAATAGTGGCTATCGTATAACGTTTATGGTCACAAAACAACGTTAACATTATGTTACCGTATCAGCCGCAGCAGCAATAGTACCGAGCGACGTTATGCGAGGGTGTTGACGGAATTCTTGCTGCGATAAGATATATGCGTCTAACATGTAATTATATGCTCGATAAAACACTATTAATATCATTAAGTTAATGTGCTAGCTCGTATGCAATGTATGTATTAATAGTGGCACAAGAAAGCAGATAACGCACACCCCCAATCCAGCAACAATATATATTTTGCTGCTGCGTTAGCTCGTACGTGTGCAGATTACGATACAGATGGGTAAGGTACTGTGTTATATATAGACCGATAACGTGCTGACGGGGTTTCCAAAACAATTAGGTGTTTTCTTGCTGGGATCCCTCCTAAATATCCCCTTTTGGAGGGTTTCAAAAACCGGAAGCAGCCGAACGGTTCGCGGTGAAGTGGCTCGAGGATTAGGCACAGCTGAGTAGGCAGCGCCGCGCATCCGCCGTGGGTGGTGTCTAAGGGATTGAATGGGGAGAGGAGGAGCAACAGAGGTGGAGGGAAACCCGACCAGGGAATGCGGGGAGGGGGGGCAACATGATAAGTAGAGGGTGAACGGGAGCCCGGAGTAGACGACAGACAGGGTAGCGAGGAACCAGGCCGACTATCAAGTGGAACATATCGCATGGTATTCGCGCCGCCAAGGGCTGTAGAAGCCGGCTTGAACGTGATCTTCCTTCCTTCCTTTCAATTTTTTTCGCGTTGATCTTCCGCCGTGATTCGCCAGATATTCGTTTTCTTCCTTACTGCTCAGTCTTATCCGTATGACAGGAGTCTTGTAGCATGGGCGGGTCGTACTGACTGACGCATCGTCCCTGGAGGTTGGGAATCGTTGACGAAAGCAGACGGCAAGCTGCGTAGCAAGGTACCAGACCAAGTATTAATAGTTGATACAGCAGTAAAGCCTGACTAAGCTATCCACAAACTGCTGCGGCTGCCTGGAGGGTGTCTTTTTTTTGTCGTGCTTCGGTTTTTGCCCGGTATTTTCTTTGGTCATCAGTCTCAACCACTACTATGTATACTGTAGTGGTATTCTTTCCGTAGCGCTGTATGTGTTGTCTGCCACACTCCCTGGGGGATGGCACAACACACACCTTTTTTCCTTTTTTCTCACCTCTTTCGTTTGTTAGTTTTTCTTTCTTTCTTGTCTAGAGTGCGTAGTATGTCACACTTTTCGTATCCAGCACGATGGCATGGCATGTTGCGTTACTGCAAAACAATGCAGTATCTTAACGAGTAATCTGCTGGTATATATGACCTGCCTTCTGCATAATCATGTCGTATCTCTGTGGCGTACGAGTATGATACCTTTGTGACTACTCGTATATTTTCTTGTATTAATCGATTGATAGAATTGAACATTCGGCACGGGCACTATCAACAGAGTTGTGCAGGATGTCGACGGGTAGAAAGAACGGTCCAATGTGAAGGACACACACATACAGCAGTGAGTAGTGTCGGTACTGTTGGCTGGCGCACACCATATACCGGCACTATGGTGGGGGCAATACTGCTGCTGTGCTGTAAGGATATTTCTTCCACGTTTTGCTTATTATGGTGATCCCTCGTGCCTCCGAAAGGCCCATCCTGTCATAAAAATAACATTTTGTCCTCGTTGTTTATTTACTGCATGTACGTACAGTACAACACATAAAATATATATATGCATCGGTATACTACGGTAATACTGTAGTCGTAAATCAGGTCCGGGGCTATTACAATGTCATAGCAGAGCCTCTGCCCCGCCCCTCCCCCGGCCACTATTCTTACGGTGCGCGCCTTGCATCTTTATCGTTGAAAGGGCCCAGCCCTCTTTCTTCCCTCATACCTGGTACTCGACTCGCGCCGACCTATATACAGCTACTTACTGCAGTTATTGCAGTTGCAGTTGCGGTAGAGGTGCCCCCGGCAGTATACAGCAGTCGAGTAGATTCCTTTTTCGGTGGTAAGATCGGCATCTCTTCAAGGCGAGATTCGATCTCCAGGATGAATTCTTCGAATGTTATTTTTGCGGGAAATAGTGGGGGGGTGCACGTTTTTTATTTTGTAGTGAAAAAAGGTTCAGAAAAAAATGTTCTTTCAGAAGTGTCCGAGTAATAAGTGTTCGAATGTCAAATTAAGTACTCTTCATATTTTTAACAGTATCAGAAAGGTATCAATAAAAAAAGTAAATTAAATACCCCGACAAAAGCGGCAATAATAATATCATTACCGAAGTCTGTACTCGTACAGTGTCTTATTCGACAACATACTGGTGTTTTGGTCAGAACCACAAACAGTAGTAGTCAACTACTGCCTGTAGATACCCCGAGAATCACGCCAAATAAGAGTACAACATCGTGAGCCCATGGACCATGACAGCAGCACATGATGCCGGCAGTCCAGTTTTTTGGGGGATCATGGCCCCGCGGGTGGAAAAATTGCACGTACCACTCCGTTCCTAACTTTAAGAATCGCTGTCATTTAATCCAAATATACAAAGTATCTTTATAATAAGGAAAAGGATGTCACGTGCAATCTTCGGAGATTTGCTTGCATTTTCTTATACCACCTGGCGCCGTCTTCTCATTTGTTTGGTACGTTAACCCCGCATTGGGCCCATCCCATTGATTGATAGCAACCTTGTCCCACTTACAGCAGTAGTGGTGCAGAAAAAGGATCGACCCTTCGCAGGAGCCGCCGGAGCCCCGCCTCGCACTCTGATCCCAGTTGGTACCATAAAAACCATGCATAACTACAACAACTCCTGCTATACATACAACCGTTTCGAATCTTCGCGCTAATCTGAAGGGTCTTGCAGGAACGTGTAATGCCTCTGCCTTCTTCTGATGTACCAGCCCATACCTATTATAGTAGGCGTGAAGATGCGTACCAGGTAAGTGCATACTTCCGTGATATCTATTCGTCGTGATCAGTAAACTATCAATATTGGAACGAGGCAACCGGGTAATGTTATACGTGGTCCGATGGTAACTTGTTGTGGTCCTGATGTCGATCTTACAGCAGTAAGTAGCAGCAAGTGCAGTACTAACAGTATACGGTAGTATGTTCTATTAATGTAGTATTAACAATACGGTTGTATGCTCTATTATTAATAATAGTGTGTGATAAACTTTCTAAAGTGTGTGGCTTGTGTACCCGGTATTTGCTGGCATTGCATTTCATTCTAGTAGCTCATGTGTGAAGGTAGCATTATTAGGTGTGAACGATCGATCGACTACTCAGCCCGGGGTAATCCTTTCAGCACTCTCGCCCCCTCTGAACGACGGGATCTTTGGGGCGTCGGTACAACATACGGCCGTGCGCTGACCTATGCGCTTCGATTCAACACCTGGGTAACTAGGGGGCTATGCGTTGGGGGACGCACGCGCAAGCGTTTCTACCCCAATAACCGTTCAAAGTGATATTTGAACGCGTGTCCTGCCGACGACGCCAGACGTGAAGGTGTTACCTACCGAGCTTTACGAGTAGAGGTAAACGATCGATCGATTGTCTAGCCCGGGGTGATCCTTACACGCGACATTCACGTGCAGTACCTCGACTCTATTAAAGCGGTCAGTTGTTGTTGACTGCCGACACCTTTTGTCGGCGACGCTTGCTTCTACAGTTGCATTGGATATCGGATATCTTACCGAAAGTTTCGATTGTACTGGATATCAAATATCAGATATCGGATATCGAACGCGTTATGCCCTCCATATCTTGTTGGCAATCGACACCCTCGCGTGTTTATAGTTGGCGTATTACTACCGACCTAAAGCTTCCTCCATGTACAAGGTATAAAATGTCGGAATCGAAATCGCTTTAATATTTTGTTGGTCGTATCGACTACCTTCCGATACCCAAAACACGACGTACTCGTACTTGCTTCATCTTCGGCAGACTCCAGTGCGGCGACAGTCCTGCCGGCTGAGCGAGAAGCTGCAGAGAAAAACGCGTAGCAATCGCAACGCAATCAGCGAGCACTACCACCACCACCACCAGCAACAACAACAACAACAACAACACAGCATCAGCAACTGCAGCGGCGGGAGCGGCAGCAATCATGGTAGCAGCCGCAGCAGCTGCAGAGGTACGGTACGTCTGCGTCATCAGTCGACACCGTGGACTCTGCTGGGGGTTTCCGCCTTGGCCTTCCTGTCCCTGACATACGTCCACTACTGCCTGAATGTCGTCGCGAGCATCGGCGAAATTAGCGATCAAAAGCGACAACAACGAAAACAACAACCATCGCACCACCAACGACAACAATCATCGCACCAACCACCGTACCAACAACACCGCCAGGGGAATCTGAGGAGGCGAGTGTGCCGGCTTGAGTGCCCTGGAGGGATCGGAGAGGGGGGGGGGGGGGGGGGAGGTGGCTTCATTCTTCCTCAAATCTGTCAAATGGTACAATGAGGGAGGTACACATAACGGTTCGCGGCCGAAAATGTTCACACATACGGCAGTGCCACGAGTTGGAGCAAATTACTTTCGGGAAGCGCAACAGAAAACCCTCAAGAGGGCTAACAGTATTTCGGGAGATTCTACTGCGAGCACTCGCGGTATTTTCCAGGTCCAATACTGTGGATACTCTTGAGCATTCCCAAGTATTTCGGGATTCGATACTGCTGGTACTGCCCGTACTCGGGGGTTCCAGGTATAGGGGCGGGCTGTACTACATGATATTATGCGAAAAATAACCGGGGATGTTTCCCCCAGGCATACCCTGGCTACCCCAGGAAATTCTATGCAAGGGAAAAATATGTGAAGACGGGTGTCGACTTTGGACCACGACCCAGGTAGCAAGCCTGGTATTCTGTTGGTCCATACCAGGATAGATACTGGACTAGATCCACCCTATGTTGCAGTTTACTTGCCTTCTAAGGGTCATTCTTATCGGAGGGGTTTCTTTTCCAAACTTGCGATACATATTTCGCGCCATCTTTCATTCTTCCAAATTTTCCTGGTTTTTTTTCCAACGACGTGAATGATAAGGAACTTGATTTTGTTGTTTTTGAATAATCTCACGAATAGTGACGGAACGCCTCCGGATATTGATACATATCTCCAATTGTTTCCAAACTTTGTAAATTATGGAAAAAACGCTCTCCGGTAAGAATGAATCTAAATACCGCAATAGTTCCTCCATCTTTAGGCCGCCTGCTCACCCCCTCTCCCCAAATCATTTTGGTCGGAATCCTCGCCCCCCTGGCAGAGAAGCATTGTCGGTCCGCGCACCCGAGGCAGCTGCCCAGACTGCCCAAGGAGAAGGAGGGGGGTCGGGGGCGTCGGGGGGAGGGGACGGAGGCGTCAAAGAACGTGGAAGAGGCGGAGGGGATCAGATAGTGACAGAAGACGGCGGTGATGGCGGAGAGAATCAGGAAAACGCTGTGGCCGGTAACGGTAACGGTAACGGCATCGGTATCGGTATCGGTAACGGTATCGATAATGGTATCGATAATGGTATCGGTATCGGCAACGGTATCACCAACGGTAACGGAAACGGTATCGGTATCGTTAAGGGTATCAGCAGCGGTGACACTATCGGCAACCATAACAGTAATTATAACAGCAACCGCAACGGGATTACTAGCGGTAAAGGTGACGGCAACGTTGAAGGCGGCGACTGGACCCCGGTTCGCCCCGCCTTTTTACCCTGGGGGGACGAGGAAAGCATCATCATCAACAACGACAGCAGCGGAGAGGAGAACGAAAACCAATTTCGTGTAGCCGACACCAGACTAGAGAAGCCCCTCGGCGAGCGAGACGGTGGAGGCAAGGCGCACGGGCTTGTGAAAGATATCCAATCCTTCCTCGAACGTTCTCTGCCCGCCGGAATCCCAATCTCGCGCGAAAGGAACGCGGGCGAACTATCGGCCAATCAAATGTCGGCTGGTGCTAGTGCCGCTAGTGGCGCGGCCCGCCGCTCCGAGGTTAGGTGCGCATCGAAAGGTGGGACTCGGCTTGAGGTTGAGGGTAGAAATGTGCCCAGCTGGACCCGGCCGTCGCGAGAGGAGATGGAGAGGATCGTTTTGAACCAGGTATGGTCGATGTCCGGTTGCTGCGACACCCCCCTTCCCTGGCGACACGCTCACCCCCCCACTGAACTTTCGTTCCTACGCCCCCTCCAACCCTCCCATCCTCCCTGTGCTCCGCCCCGGCATTGTAGGGATGCGAGGTTATATGGTCATACGACTACTTGTATACGCCCATGCATGACTATGAGTACCCCTTCCCCCCCTCCACACCCTGTGTTGGATTGGCGTCGGTTAGCAACGACGCTGTATAACACGCCGCCCACTGCGTGAGCTAGACAACCAGGGTACCGCCTTTTTTTCCCTTTTTTTTTGGCGATCGCCCACAGCTGGTCGTCGAGTTAGATCGTTTGTGCGAGGTGAACAACCTTTCATCTGCACAAGTGAGAATGATCGTATCACGTACCTGGTAGTATTTTTGGCAAGGCACCCAAGAGGCAGTTACATACCAGGTAGTACTTCCATTGCTGTCTCTGGAAATGCCTACACCGGATATTCAATCAACTCATTGAACCTGTCATCCGTATTCAAGTCCGCCTCAAAAGCGGTTCTTAGTAGGATGCAGCTCACCCTTCATGCGGATTGCCAGACACCTCACGGCGCTTCGCGCTTGGTGCAAGCAATGTCTGCCTGGTCGGTGAAAACCGGGCATGCTCCGTCCCGGCATTGTAGGGATGCGATGGTCTATGGTCATACAACCACGCCCATGCATGAGATCGAGTACATATCTCCTATCGAATACACCCCTTATACTTGAGTATGTATACATAGGTTTGGTTGGCGTCGGTTGGCGACGATGCTATAAATCACGCCTCTCTATGCGTAAACTAGACAACGAGGGCACTTTTTTTGTGCTGTTTTTGGCGTCGACACGGCTGGCGGTCGAGTTAGATCATTTTCGTGTGGGGAGAACCTTCACCTTGCACGAAGGGGGATAATCGTATCATGTTGTACGTATATGGTAAGGCACCCACGGGGCAGTTACGCAGTGAACTTGATGCTGTCTCCGAAGTGCCCACACCAGAAAAACGTATCAATTCATTGACGCTGTCATACACATGCAATAAAATCCCCCTCAGAAGAGGTTCTTAGTAGGATACAGCTCACCCTTCTTGCGACTCACCAAACATCCCACGGCGCTTCTTGCTTGGTGCAATCAGTGTCTGCCTGCTCGGCGAAACCACGACTTGCTCCGTCCCGGCAATGTAGGGATGCGAGGGTCTATGGTCGGTCATACGACTACGGCTATGTCATGGTAATGAGAACTCCCCCCCCCCCTCTCTCTCTCTACCTCTCTCTCTCTACCCATCGGTGCTTCGTGGTCTCGAAAGGTATACGCAAGAAAAATCGTCAAATGACGAAAGCAAGCAACACCTCAGTACGCCGCGCCCCTCTAGCCCCCCCCCCCCACACGCACTTCATTCTTTCGCGCTTTCGACCCTCTCCTTCATCTCAGTTCGGTCCCTGGCGAACGCTGGACGAAGTCGCAGCTCGAAACGCCACCATTCACGGAACTAGGCTGCAGCACCAGCATCACCAGCCTTGCCACGAAAGCGACGAGCTCTCGGTGGCGCCGGCGTCAGTAACGACGGGGGGGGGTGATGGTGATGGGGGTGGGTGGGGGGTGTCATCAGCAAGGCAGGGGCGGGTCGTTCCGCCAGCAGCTTGCCCCGCGATGAAGCAGGGGATGGCGCCGGTGCAGGATAAGGATTTGCCCCGGTGTTACGAGGCGATGCGCGAGGGGTTCTCCTTCGGAGAGCCGTTGAGACAGGTACAGTGGTGAATATAATGAAACGGGCATACTTTTGTTATTGTCCCTTTGGCTTGCCAGCTCTCTCTCTGGACAAGCCACGCTCACAGGTGTCAGTCTGTCTGTCTGTCTATCTGTCTGTTTATCTTCCCCCCCCCCTCCCCCTCCCCGGCAATTGTCAGCATTCCCACTGCTCGTCGATTTCTGGAATGGACTAGTCGTGCATGTCGTAACCTGCCTCAGGGATTGGGGTAGCAATGCACCCCAAGGAATAGGAGAAGTAAAACAGGAGGCGGGAAGGCGCAACACTTCACGACAGACTATACTCGACTAGACTCGACTAGACTATAACAGACTAGACTTGACTAGACCAGACTAAACTGGACTAGACTGGGGTGAGGTGCCCGATTTGAGAGCCTCTCGGAACACTCTATTACTAGTGTGTTTACCGCCCCCATTTATTTCAGCATTCGTATCCATCTTCACTAACAGCGGTTTGAGGTGATCCCGGGAAGTTATCGAAGAAACTTTCTTGAACCGGGATACGTATCTTCTTCAAGAGTACTAAAGCTCTTGAAGCGGGGCGAAACCTGGTAGTTCAAGTTCCCGCTGCCAACCCGATATCTTTCATTTTTTTCCACGCCAAACTCCGTTTTCTCTTCTAATTATTAGTAACACTTTGAGATCGGGTGTTCCACTGCTGTGTCTCTTTTCCAGCCATAATTAGCAGCCAAAGGAACATGGGCTTGGCACAGACAATCGTCTTGGAGTATTGCGAGCCTATCGCGCTAGTGTAATAAGGTAATACACCCCCTGGAACGAACTTCAGGATCGATTTTCTCCAAAACGGACCATTTAGGCCTTGAGGGAGACACAAACACAATGAATATGGTGGAGGTGAAAAGAACTCGACGATGTCTGTCCGTAGGCGTTGTTATGTATGAAGGCGTTTAAATCTACCCAGTTTATTGAGAAAACTACCCCTGGAAATGCGTCTGAGGGTGTGTGTTAAATTTTATCACCCTAGGCTGATATGGTGCTAGTTTTAGTGTAGAGGGTATGTTACCTTATCACCGTAGTGTGATAGTGATGAACGGTGGGCTCAGCTTCTATTTTCCTTGCATACTATCTTATCATATCGTATCAAGAACAGGAGGAGATCAGATAGATCACCGATACCCACATGAATTATCGAGATCTTTGAGTGCGGATACAACTGTAGCCCTTATTTGTGCGACGATATGTATCTTCTGTATTACCTAGCTCAAGTTGCCGAGTGGAAGCCGTACAGTGTGCACTATGATATTGCACATGATTCCTGGGTTAGAGCTGAAACTATTCAGCTCTTGCACAACAGCTCTTGCACGAAAGGTCTCGCACAACAGTTTATGCAGGGTCTAGATAATGCCGACCAGACCGTGATGTGTGCGATACGTGAACAGAGGTGGGAGGCCGAAAATGGGGGTGATGTCCCAGCCAAGCAGCGGTCGATGCTGCGTAATCTCCTGCACTTTTTTGAACAGCTACTATTTGGGGGGACCATAGTAAATAGGACCAAATATTGTAGTAAAAGTACGTACATATATGGGTTTTTGTGTGTGCCATAGGTTCTGTTTAATATGGCTCCCCGTAATACATTGCGAAAGAGGGAAAAAAACGGATGAGATTTCCCCGGCACTATTGAACTCGGGGGCCGCTATACTGAAGCTAGTGAAGCTAGTGTCGGACATCCCCTTTCTCAAGAAATAAGAGGCCTAGTCTGGCTGGAGTTGTCTAGGACAGAGCAGGGCAGCCACAGATAGAACACCTGGTGAGCACTAAGAAAGGCTTCGCAGCTGAGGTTGACAGAGTAGCCGATAAGTCCGGAGGCCGCTTAGCAAAAAATGCCTTACGCTGACCTCACTACGTCTGTGAGCAAGATGTGCCCTATTGGCTGGACTTTAGGAACAGGCGGCGGGTGGGTGGCGAAGCGAGGCAGCCAACGTGGTACATGTACTCGTTTTAAGCAGCATTCCGGAATTGATTCCCCCCCCCTCCCCCCTATTTTATATAGGTTGGGTTGGCGTCGTTTAGCAGCGACACTGTAAAACATGCCGCTCACTACGTGAGCTAGACAACCAGGGTACCGTTTTTTTTGTTTTTTTGTCGGTCGCCCACAGCTGGTGGTCTAGTTAGATCATTTGTGCGAGGTAAAGAACGTTGACTCCGCACAAGGGAATTGATCGTATCACGTAGGGTTTATGGTAAGGCAACCAAGCGGCAGTTACATAGTACTTCCATGGCTGTCTCTGGAAATGCCTACACCGGAAAAAAAATCAACTCATTGAAGCTGTCATCCATATGCAAGTCCGCCTCACAAGCGGTTCTTAGTAGATTGCAGCTCACCCTTCATGCGACTCGCCAGACACCTCACGGCGCTTCTTTGCGCTTGGTGCAAGCAATGTCTGCCTGGTCAGCAAAAACCCGACATGCTCCGTCCCGGCATTATAGGGATGCCAGGGTCTATGGTCATACGACTACGGCCATGCATGATATCAAGTACATATCTCCTATCG
>JBBMHQ010060154.1:0-15248 GCA_037834295.1 Postelsia palmaeformis
ACCCCGGATCTGAGTTACGACTGAAGAGGGAGAGAGAGAAGAAGGGCGAAGATAATGAATGGGATGGAAAAAAAAGGGAAAAAAAAGAAAGAAGAAGAGTAATATGTTCCGTATATAACTGTAGTCCATATACTGCTGTATGATACTCGTACCCTGTACGTACCGGTAATTAGGCTCGAAATAGCCCGCTCGAACTAGCCTTGTAGATACCTTGGGTAGTCAACAGGTGAAAGCCCAAAACTCCAGGTTTATGTGATGATATCATTATAGAGTTCGGTATTGATATCGGGTCACCACCTGGGGAGCCCAGGTGCCTAGTATATCATACCTGGTATCCCATACCTGCAGTAGTACCTGGTACTTATATAGGATTCATACTGACACTACAGAATCATACCATCATAACCAGATCCATGATCTGTACCTGGTACATGATACGGTTTTAAAAAGTCAAACAGCGTTGGGTTTCGGGTTCGACTGACGACCGACCACACGCCGGCTTGCCATTTCACGAAAACAGTGTGCGGATTGCTTCAAGCCTCTGCGAGGGTAAGAGCTAGACTTTGTCAGATGATCAAGTACCAGGTATGAGTAGGGATGGCCGCGCGCACGGCACATGTCATGTACCAAGGCATAACATAGAGTTAGAGACGGATCCTACAGCAGTAGTACGCGTGCCCACTATTCGTATTTACGTCCGACCGCAGAATGTTGGCTTTATGTACAACACCATCGGAGAAATATCAATAGCAGTGATTTGCGCGATCGGATTTGTGAGAAGCAGGACCAGCCCAGTTCCGCCACCCTCCTCGAATACGCAAATGGGACCAAGGGAGCTGTGACGACGACGCACAAAGATATCACGGATCTGGAAACAGACAGAACACCGCGATAGGGACAGCCGTTGTGTGTTTTGTGTAGGCGCTGTTCGTGGGGTGGAGTGTGAGGTGTGTCTTTGTCTTCGTCCTGCACGAACAACAACCAATACTGCTGTTTCCTCGTCAAATACGATACGATTGTCGAAACATGCAGGTACATTTGGAATCAGTAAGAAGCACAACGTCAACACTGACGGAAGAGACGGCTTATAGAGGAGACTGCCAGCAAATGGAACTGGACTATCGAGCTCCACACCGGAAGCCATCCTTCGGATCCTCAGTTCGCGCCTAGTGGTGTGGATAGATGCTCGGTAATCGGTAATGCTACCATGAAGGCAATTCCAAGGAGAGTTCCTCTTCCAGTATTTCAAATATGTACGCAACATTTCCCATCCTCTTCGCGTAGCGCATCACCTCTCCCCGCAACGTCAAGCGGAAAGTATTGACCCACACAGCTACCACTACAGGAAATGAAGTCTAGTCCTCACCCTGGCTCGCATTAATTCCCACCCGACATGATGCGCCTCTCAGGATTAATGGGAGTGAGGGGCTTTGCGCAAAGACACTATCCTAGAGCGAGTCTTCGAAGCCGCACCTGTACTGTTGGGTTGTAGCCGGTGGAGCCAGTGGCCCCGCCCATGATATTACCGATCGCTCCCTGGGTTACTTGATCAGACATCATCTCAGATGCGTTCGTGCCACTCTAGGGTCGCTCTCGATTGTATCTTACGCTGTTTCCGAGAGCAGGGTGCGCGGTTTACAGCTTGAGCAAGCGCAAGGCGCGCCGAGTGTTTCAAATTTGTGAAAAAACATTTGAAGGCGTTTTGAATTCGGGATGGGGGGAGGACTTGTTTTGAAAACCGAAACCGCTTTTTGACTGTTTTTGGTGCGACGAGAGGCGTGGACCACGACAGCGATAATTGATGATTCCATGGCTTTTCGCGGGTCAGGTCAAACCTCGCGGGTCGGTTCGGGTCTGGTCAGCTGTTGACCCGACCCAAGCCGCGAAAATTTTCTAATTGAAGTCAATATCAAGGGCGCGGCGATCCGACAGTCCCAGATATAGAAATAGATGCAAGATGGCCCCACACAGCCCACCATACGAGTATACTTCTTGCAGCCTGCCGGACAGGGTCTCTACGTACTGTAGGGTATCGCGAGATTGATGGCCGACAATAGATCGGTAGTCCACGCCAAGAACAACCGTTCGTTGTTCTTAGGTTGTCCTGGATGGAGAAACCGATGTTCAATGTGGAGGGTAACAACAAGGCGGTGAACTGCACGGAACATGCTAAAGAAGGATGGAATACGTGGCGAACGTACACAGACACCGTTGCTCGCATGACTGTTGTATACGGCAATGCACCGACGTCGGACTTGGTGTTAGCTGTTGGTTTTATGACATCTGCGAGCCCACACAATCTCTCTTGTCACCGGCGTACCGTCGCACTGCAAACGTACTTGTAGTTTGAACGAACAACGGCCAGGTGGTCTCCTCCTTTAGTGTAGTAGTACTGTACCAGATCAGTGGGTTATGCTGGGTAAACTCGCCCACCTCGGCGCATTTTTCCGAGGGTAAGTTCGGTAGACCGGTACCCGCGGGATTTTTGGTGGGCGTACCGAACTTGCCGAAGTGTCGGGTTACGGTCTCAATGAGGTCGTAACGAACACACCGAAGTGTCGGGTAAAGGTATTGAAGTCGTACCGAGAGTACCGAAGTGTCTGGTACCGGTTTTGAAGTTGTGTTGCACACACCGAAGTGAATGTAGGGTGCCGATATCGAGTTTGTACCGAACCAAACCGGATTGCTCGGGAAGGTATCTTGAGGCCGTACTGATCCACACCGATCGAGTAAATACCTCCGGCATGCGGTATAATATCCTTACCGAAGTGACGGATACCGGTGTTGAGGTACCGAACTTATGTCGGGTACCGGTATTTAAGTCGTACCGAACCAATCGAAGTGTTGGGCACCGGAATCGAGTTCGTACCGAACCTTACACCAGAGTGTTCGGTTGGTAGGGTATTGCGGCCGTACCGAACACCACTGGAAACTTTGGCAGGGTATCTGCCAAGTAATACCCCCGGTATACTTTGGAACGTATCCTACCGTAAATACTCTTGAATTGTCCCTCTCGGCCGTTTTCGGTGCTGCGACCCACATGGTTACTCGCACAAGGTTCGAGACCCTCTGAAAGCGGCGATTTATACCCTTGGAGTATTACAAGTTGTGGGCGGTCGCAGAATGTGATAAGCTCACTGTCGCACCAGCTTTATGATCACAAAGTACCACAGCCAGCATACTACGAGGTGAGTAGTGCGCCACAGGACCGCGTGTTGTTTTCTTCTATATCCGACATCCAGCACACCAGGCCGCTCAAAGTAATTGGACCCTGTGCTGGAATCAAGAGTGCTAGTGGGCAAGCCCGGGTAAGTTGAACTGGCGATACGGGATAAACCCGAGCGCCCGGTTGAAGCGCCAAACTTCCCGTTCATCTACGATCCTCAAGTGCACACAGTAGTTACCTGGTATATGCTTCATAGTTACGAGCAGGTATGCTTGCAGTAGGCAGCTGTCTTGCTGCTCTCCACTTTAAAGATTAAACCACGGGTACTTTGTGAGGGAGTCATGTGAGTAACGCTTGTAGCGGATGTCTACCATGCCGTCCAAGTTCCTCATCCACAAGCTACCCAGAGGAAGATAATAAAGCAGTGCGAATGATACCGGTAACTGGTGCGTTCGTCATACATAAAACTCCGGCAGCAACAATGCTATATTCCAGTATCTGGGTCCAACTCGCTATGGTATCCTGGCGTCTCCTCAACGAGTGGGATAATTCTTCACGCAGTTAGCCTCCTGCCTCTTTTCACCCCATGCAACATCCACAGAGGGGTGTAAGGTGAGAGTCAATATGCATCATGAACACCACTACTGGGACATCAGAACACAAGTGAAGGTTCAAAGCTATGGAAAACTGCATTCGGTGGTGCTTCCGTTTGTGTTTTCCACTGGCACCAAAAGCTGTTAAAAAAACACAACGCGTACAAAACCGACATCTCAATGGCCAGCGCACAGTCTCAATGGCTAGCGCACAAAGGACGAGCTGCTCAAAAGCATCAACTGCAAACAAAAAAAACGTGTTGGGTAAGAAATTTTTAGAAGTACTGAAAGAAACACGGGCAAACGGCGTGACAGGGGATAAGGGCCTACGCACTACAGCAGTGGCCCACTCGGTGCAAAGTGTGTGTCACACGGCTCATTCCGTGTGCATGCACATCGCAAGCCAAACTTTCAACACTGAGGGAACACAATAAACAAAGAGAAACACCACGTCATCGCCACCAACCCACCATGCCAACACAGATGTTATCGGATCCTAGGCCTTTTATCAATCTGCCCCTCTTCCCTGCCCCCCTGGCCGACTCCGCTAGTACGCCTTATCAGCGACAGTTCGCTGCGAAACACGGCCTGCAGCTCGAGGGCGAATTGGTACACCGGGTCGTTCGGTCGGTTGAACGCAGTGGCGTTGTCGACAATCAGCTCGAGGTCGGCCTCCACCTCGGACACCTGACAAACGGGGGGGGGGGGATATCGCACCGTTGAGGACGCAAGAGTCGGTAAAAGACCAATCTTATGGAAGCCGAATGGCGGGGGGATTGGGGACGAGTAGACGCCGGTGTGTGCATGCGCTGAGATGGCAAAGACTAAGTGGGCATGCAAAGTCTCCCGTCATCACAAGATAAGTATGTTCTCGAAAGCGCAACACGCTATTTCTCGCGCGCGGCGCGGGCTGGTTGGTGTGCTGTTCTGGTAGTTGGTGCGATTGACGAATAAAGTGATCTCACTGATTGAAAGGGGGCGCCACACTGAATCCCCATTGAATGGCCTATGAAAATGATGAACATCAATATAATAGCATCTTGTGACCATGTGTTCGCACTAACATACGAATATTATCAAAATCTCTTGTACCTCTCCGCGTGCATGAGAACGTTCAAAGGTTGGGCTAGTCGGATCATAATCGGTGGCAAGTACTCCCTTGCAACCTCTCTATTCGGTTGTTGGCCGTTCTCACTTCGCGCAGCCCGTCCGTACGTACACGCTCGCCCAGCAGGGCAGGAATAGACTAAAAAAACACGTACTGTGTAAGACGCCCCGTACGTTCAAACACGCTAAGGGCTGCGCAAATGATAGAAGGTACACCCATTGTGCACGCCGAAGCGGTTCCAACATAATACGCCCCACCGCCCCCCCTGCCCTAGAGCCCAGTTTCGACTCACCTTCGAGTACTTATTTCTGTTGACGTTGTCTCGAATGTAAGTGAGGTTCATGTGCCGCTTGACTACCTCGAAGTATCGGGGAGGTGCGTTGCTCCTCTTGAGCACAATGCTGAATGGATTGCTCCAACCAGGCCATTTCATAGCAATAAGCTTGGAGATTAGCGGCTTTATGATAGGCTTGATGTCGAGTCTTGGTGGAAGCGTGTCCTCAACGTCAGGTGATCTTGCCCGTTTCGCGTTCTGCGGACGATGCAGGATACGTAGGCCGAAGGGTTAGACGCTTCATATCCTTAACAGAGCTCCAAACATCAGAATCAGCCGCCTGGGAGTGTTTGTTGGCAGCAGGCTTGCGCTTGCAACAGCGATCGGCAAGGGGTGTCATGTAGTGAGACTGATCGTGTACCAGATACATACCAGTATCAGGTAGGCTGTAGTTGACAAACCACGAAATTATTGCGTGGCATCGCCGAGGTGGCCGAGCATCCGCGATGAGAGCCACATAATACATCATGCGTTGAACCACGTCGCAGTCTTTCCTAATACATCACGAGGGACGGTACATATCCACGATGTGAATCGCGTAACGGGCAGGGGCTCGTGTCCTTCTGTGTGTGTGTTCTTCACATTGAACCGTTATTTCAACCCAACGGCATCCAGCACAACCAGTGTCCTTGCCGATCCTTCAATCCTAGAAGAGATACAAGCTCTGTGGTCACAAAGCTACGCCACAGCGTTACTACGTTGCCGCGTACCGGTATGCAAGAAAAATAACAATAGGAGAAACAAACTGTCTTTCCCCCCCCCCGCCCGCAGGCCATGTGACAAGCTGGGAAAAAAAAGAGGTACCAGGTACGTACTATTAATACCATGATATTACGTAGGACAAACTTTCGTGCCGCCGGGGTATTTGTCCTGAAAGGGATGACCAGCTCTAGAATAGTTTGCAGTCTGCAGTGGAGTGCGAACACTAAGCTGTACTATGAATTATAGAACACGCTCGCACCACAAGCACACGCCGAGAGCCTGCTGCTATTGGCCAGACTCTGCAGCAGCAGCACAGGCGTAGTGCAAAAACACATCAATGAGCAGTCTAACAAGTACATGCCGCTATTAATATTAATAGTCGATATCGGCAGGATGTCGTGACAGATCGAAAGGAAGCTCCGACCAACTCGCTGCGTGATTTACATTGCACATGCACTTGTGTGTCACAACACGCACAGAGGCACCCCTGCGCTCTCCTATACTTTGACTTACTTCCAGCAGTGTGGGTGCAGCAGTATCGTGAAGAGTTAATACTATTAATAGAGTGCCATCATGTACGAGCCTATACGTACGTACGAATAGTGCACTATTAATACCAATATGTATAATCTACAGCAGACTCGCACACTCAGCAACTCAAAACTTGGTCAGCTTGCTGCGCAAGTACCAGGTACACAACAGACCTGCCCCGGTTCAATAACAGCGAACGTGGAATATGCAGAAGCAAAATGTATACATCAGCCGTTGCGGACAGCGCTGAGGCTTGAACCTTTGGTGCCTACCTTCTTCGCAAACGCAGGGGAAGCCTTGTTGGTAGTTTGCTCGGCGAAAGGCACGTCAGGAGGTACCGGCGGTCTGCCCGGGGCCGATGCCTCGTCGTCGTCGTAAGTTGGAGATGATCCATTCGCGACTCTTCTTCGAATCATGAAGGACCGCCGTAGCAGATCGATTGACAGCTCCTGTATGGGCCTCCCAGATAGCTCCTCGCTCAACAGCTCCGAAAATTCTGCTTTCTCCACCAGAGCGATCCTTGGCTTCTCCTTGATGAGGACCTGCAGCTGTGGAGAGAGGAAGTGCGAGATGCCTCGGCGCAGCGTCCGCCTGCTCTCGTCTTCGTAGCGATTCAGGTTGTGTCGATCCATCAGGTCCACACCTGCGGTGGGTTCTCTCAAAGCTTCTAAGGCCGCGGCTGGTGTCACGAGGTGCAGGGAACCCACATGGTACACAATACTGCTGTCTTTCTTTCCTGTCGCCATCAGATTCCCCGGCGGCTGAGTGAGGCCTAGTGTTGTGGTACAGTAGTACCACAGAAGCGCACAAGGAACCTGCAATGCTTTCCCGTTTCGAGAAGGGTTTTCAGTCACGATTTCGAGGCGTAAACAAACGGGGGACCAAGTTTTGGATATTTATCCGAAAAACCACGCAACGATCCAGTCAGATTGCGATCGGATCATCAGCGACACGATCCAGATCAAGTCACAACAGCAGTGTTGTTGCTACTTGAGCTGTTCGCTGGCTATGAATTTTGGATACAGAATCTTTGAGTTGTTTGATAGGATATTCGGCACAGGCCAAGGGTCGAATTTTTTATTTGATTCGTAATTGATGATATGATTTTTCTCGATTGTCAGATCCGGCTTCCGCCATGTGCAGGACTGGTTGGCACAAAATGATGTGCAGACCCTGCGACGTAAATGTAAACCTTGCACGTCGGCTCAGACCAATTCGACCCCAGGCCTAACCTCAATGCTAAGACCACCCCCAACCCTTTGGATGGCTCGCGGTCCGCATGGGCAGTCACGCGGCGGTGGATAATAGCAAGAAAACGTCCAGGCGACCGACAGGCCAGCCTTGACCAATATGGCCCGCCCCCTGCACAATATCTTTTGTCAGCCCGTTCTGCACATAGGGCGATTCCTCAGATCCGGGAGATTATCATTCAGGTACACAGATCAGGTAACAGGAGTCGCAGGAGTCCCATCCCCTAACCCTCTTGTATGACAACAGCATTGACACGCAGTAGTGTGCTTTCAAGTGTCCATAGTCACGACACGCACACTTTATTTTGCTGCAAATTAAATGCGTTAAAAAGTAGACGGTCAATAACTAAAAAGCTTGGGGTGGTTGGTGCGAGCAAAATGGGCGAAGATAACTTTTCCCGCGCGAGAAGTGCCCGGCGTCCGGGAATGTTTCAGCAGTGCCAACAAAAAAAAAGGAACGTGCGGCGCCCCTCCTGCGAATACGCCACACACGATCACACTGAGCAAGCACAACGTAGTAGGTGGCTGCACCGCGAGTCGAGCGATTTTTTTTTACTGTTGTTCTTGTTGATGGTGACGCCACGTACTACATTATTTCCAGGGTACTAGATACGCCCTCTTTCGTGGCACTCATCCGATCGGAAGGACGCACCTCTCCACTTGCTGTTTTGGCTGCCGTCACGGTATCGGGCATCATAACCGATCAGCACGCGCGACGTGTCGTGATGCTGTAATCATCTGTAAAATACGATTTACGTTTGTACTTCGTATATTGATTGATCCGGATGACTTGGGTCCTTACTTTCACACAAACACAAACACAACAATGCTGATCCTACGAATAGCACATGTGAACAGCACTAGGTTCAAAATAGCAGGGTAGCCACAGCAGTACAAGACCTACAAATGGGGCCACACTGCCACAATAATTCACTACGCGGTCGCTACAGTGACACCCTCTCATCCCCAGCGAAACATACGATTCACATGCCCGAGTGAAGAATCGGAGGAGTAACCGCCGGTCGAGACAGCAGTGTCCTTTCGATGGACTCTACGATGCTCACCAAGATTAAGCCGAAGGAAGTCCGGGGCCGAATCGAACGGCCGGGCGCAAAACCACGCTGACGCAAAAAACAACACAAATAACATGACATGACACCATTTTTCAGTGCAACCGTACTTCCTCTGCCGCTTGAAAACACTGCCCTTACTCGTATCATACACTATAAACAACGTTGCTTACTCCTCCTTTATGAAAAATGAACGCGGATCTGTCAGACCGAAAAGTCACCAGTCCTCGAGAATCCCGCCACTGGATAAACGATCGTGCCAGTCGCTTTCTTCCACCAACGGTTTCACAAACGAATTTACGAACGACGGCTGGTCATCCCTATCATACCCGACCAAGCAGCCGCCATGTACCTCTCACGACGCTGCCATCCAAAACTTTTCTACGCCCTCGCGGGCGCGGTTGACTCAATCAAAAGACACCACCCCACAGATAAAACGCGCGGTAATTAGCCCTAATCTGACTCAAGCTTGCCTCCCAGGGTCGCACCACGCGATCTGGGGCGCTCGATTAGCCTCTTGTCACGGCCAACCTCACTAGCAATATATTTCAATTTTACCATTTTCCGGTTGTAATTTTCATTTTGGCCTTTCGTAACTTTCAGCCGCCATTCGAAAAGCTACGCCGGTAGTTCTTTGGGGGCTCCAAACGTAACTCTAGGCTGGAGTGTAACGTTACATGTCGGTGTCTGCTTCGGCAGACATCGGCTTAGCTCGATGCGAAAGCAAAATCCGCAATGCGGCTATGTCGTATCTTGCCCTACTGCGGGCCTCTGGAAAAAGCCTTGGTGACGCTCCCGTCGAGACGAACACCAACGCACGCCTGTGCTAAACCTGTCGTCTCATTTCCAGGTATTCTTTGTGAGGAAGCTTACACTTTGAGCTCTGGTAGCGGGTTACCTGAGAAATGCAAAGCGACGCCCGAGCAAGTTGGTGGTCGTGAGGGGGGGGGCGTGGGCGGAAGGGTCAGACCTACAATCACCAAGTATCCCCTAGGAGTCGCTTTCAACCACGTCGAGGGCGCATAGAGACAACCCCCACCGTTAACATGCGCTGAAGCCCGCGCAGCGCGTCAAAACGGACCAACCTCCGGAGTGTTACTGAATAACTAGGCACTCAACTCCTATAGGGTAGCAGCAGACGGCCAAGCAAGGGGGCAGGAAGCCTAGTCTCACGGCGAACCAAGACTACCCAAGCCTCGTACCAAGTCAAGGGTTTCCTGCCACTGGCGCATGTACTATTACGGAGGACCATAGTAAATAGGACCAAACATTGTTAGTGAAAATAGGTAAATATATACTTGGGAGTATTGTTTTTTGTCTGCGCCACAGGTCCTATTTACTATGGTCCCCCGGAATATATAGCACTCTTCCTCCACTCTCCTTGCAGCTCACCTGCACGCCAGCAAGAAACCCGCTGTCCACAGAACGCTTGTATCCGGCTTTGCGGACAAGACGGGTAAGGGTTACCTTCTTCGTCCAGCCTGCCGGCGACCGAACGCAAAACCGGCGGGCTGTCAAAAAAACGATGCAATCAGTCACTGTGCTACATCGTGTTGCCAGGAGTGCGAGTTCGAACGTCACACACGAGTTAGGGCCGATCGCATGACTGCAGTAAAACCCATAAGCGTTTTTCGGCAGGGATGACAAACAGGGCCGTTTTTTTTAGTCAAGAATCGACACAGACATCAATTCCATCGAGGTGTGCCGGCTTGCACACCTTGCTCTGCTGCCACTTCTGGGAGGAAGGTCGCGCTGAAGCTTGCCCCACGATCATCGGAAAATTTGATTACAATACCGTGCACTCCAACCTGTCCCATTCAAGCCAACAATACGGACGTTGAGAGGGAAGAGCGAGGACACGAAGCTTTCGTCACGGAGGTGCGTTATATTGAATGAGAGATGAACATTTTTCTTGCCTGAAAAACGTCACATCCACTGAGCTTGAAGGACAAATGCCCGAAAAAATCTCGATGACGAGATACCGCCATAACACGTCGCATGGTCGCTACGTGCGAGCTCGAAACGCTCCGGAACGTTGCTTGGGGGGCATTGGACGGCTTCACTCATTCTGGTGGCAACCATTCCATGCTGGCTTACCTCCCAGTCTTCCCAGTGTCGAGCCTGCTCATACTTGACGAGGAGGGAAACCGACACGTCCAGAGAACTCAGCTCGGACGGCTGGATTGGGAAGAACCTCGTGTCGTTCAAGGCACTTGGGATTGAGGCATGCGGGGGGGAGGAAAGACAAGCACGGATCAAAACAAATTATACTGAACACAGGAAGTTGCTGGTGCGTCACCTCCACGTCCGGTGTAGATGAGGTGGCGGTATCCAAATACCATGTAAAAAATAGGATGCGGTTGGCAGAGGCTCGGCCTTTTTACGGGCAAACTCTACGCTGAACCTTGAAACCTAAGTTGTGCTACTCTTATAGACAGGTACACATAAATAACCGAGTTGTTGAACGTTAAACGGAGTACCTGTACAGATTGAAGATAAAGCTAGCAGCATGGAGATGGTGGGAAAACGGCGGTTGAACATTCCGTGCGCCATTGCCCGTCTTACGGTGCCGAAAGAGTAGTTTCCTTCGAAAACACGGCATGTACTCCATACTGTTATACCGCAACAGCACACAACGCCCCGGTCTGCTGTGGAGCCTCGCGGCATCGGTTTTCTCACCTGCTAAACGTGTAGTCCCTGAGCGACGAAATCGCCATGGGGCTAAGGGTCCCGACACAACCTCGAAGGCTTTCCAAGCCTTCCTCGTGCTTGTCCCATGTGACGAACATACCACTGCAGATATTCGGAGGAAATGTAACGCGTGCCACCTTCAGAGGGCGTTTCGCGGCAAAGTACTCGGGGCAGGTACCAGCAATACCCATGAGCGGCAAAACTGGTATTCAGGGGATACTGCTGCTGAGCCGACGTGCCAAAACGTGCATAACAAGGTACACCCGGCGGGCTCCAAAAATAAATCTGGTGTGACGCATGAATGCGTGGACACAAACATAGTTTCAGGGTGACCTGCGATACAACAGCTACAGCAGTAGTATTAATAGCTGCATTCACGACGCTCGTGCTTCCCAGAAAAAGTAACCGGCCGCAGATTCCAATCGTGGCATGCCCTGCCGCAAGGAGTCGATCTAAGCGACGCATCGAAACGCTGGACAAAAGAAATACCCAATGGGTACACGTCTCACCAGATATACGATGTGGCGAACTTTGGCGTTGGCGAATCGAGGTTGTTGAAGTGCGCCACGATCACATCTGTAGGGTAAGCAGGGTAAGCAAGGAGACAATCACGGGGCGAGG
Source organism: Postelsia palmaeformis (assembly GCA_037834295.1). Taxonomy (NCBI): domain Eukaryota; class Phaeophyceae; order Laminariales; family Laminariaceae; genus Postelsia; species Postelsia palmaeformis. The sequence goes on from JBBMHQ010060154.1 coordinate 12,067, forward strand.
TTACCATAACTCTGCATGACAAGACCTGGAGGAAGAGATTCATACTCGTGAAGAGATAAGAAATACATCGAACAACGACATTCTCAGGTAGCAGAGGCGCTTGAGTCGTCCCTGCGCGACCCTCGGGCACAAGGCGCGCCTGAGCTGCCTGTAGTGTACGTACATACACATACGACGGACTTTAACTGGGTGGTAACTACCTGTACTGGCACATCAAATTCCTTAGAGCGGCAGGTGTGCATAGCGCGGAGGTCAATTCCATGCCCGAGCCTACCGAAAAACGGCTGAAATTGCAGCGGGTGCAAGAAAGTACGGCGGTTTTGGGCAACTGCCACGTGGGGGTACGTGTTCCGAAAATCTAAAACTCTTGCTCTCTGGTGTGCAGATCCTGCAAACCTACAGCAGTACGTACCAGGTACCGGTACCTGGTGTTAATGTTAGGAACGAGTGATCGTCAGTATAAATTCCCCTTTTGGACCGCCACAAGCCACAAGGTGGGATGCGACTTCAACCTTCAACAATCCAGTGATGACGGACGTGTGTCCATCACGCACCGAAGCAGTACGCGCACATCTCCTTAGTCGCCTGCAGCGCATCGGGAGACTCCACTTCCCGCTGTAGCCCATCCTCGTGGCGAGAGAACTGCCGCTCTTGTTCGGCGCGGCTCTCGGCCGTCGGGCTCCCAACCAGTGCCGTCGCCATTGAGGTTGCCTGTGGGAAAAAAAAGGGAGCTTAGTCACGATTCACGCTGGATGGTCCGCCACGGCTACCAAAGGGAAGCTTCGGCCGTCATCTGCACTAGCACTCGGTCTTGAGAGCATTCGCGAGGCCGTGTGAAATTTGTCTGGGCGTGCCCACCGTGAAATGGTTCGGCTTGCTGCAAAAGCTTCTGACGAGAGGTAAGGCATCATGCTTCGCCGTCGGCGATGTACTCGTGGGAGTCTCTCACCTGTTTCTTCGAGGTTCCTCTTCGTACCAACTAAAAAAAGAAGCAAGCGAGACTTCAACGGGCAGGATCCACGGCAGGATACTATGCAACCAGCGACTGCAGCCGACATTTGTGAATCTGAAACAAGAGACTGCCGATGCAAGAGTGAGACAGAGACCACCCCAAACGCTTCACTTCTTACCGGGGCGCCCGGGATCCGAAAGTACTCGGAGTGTGATACGTTCGCGGCGGTGCAGGCGAAGGCGGGATGCGCTCAACAGAAGGAGGACGAAAAGGCTCGGAACGTTTGTTATCTTAAAAACTTCGGTACGTATACACGTAGAAGGAGGGAATCAGCCATCATATGATGCTAGGTTTGGGGCGCATATCGAGCGCTATCTATAGTTTCTGCACGCTGCAGCCGTCTCAATGATGCACCGATCCAACACAAGGATATTTATAGGGCGCGTGCGTTGTCTCGGGACGACACGGGCCTGAACCGGCGGACATTTTGGGTTGAACGTGCGAAAACATTATTTCATTCAACACTGCTGTCTGCTGCTTCTTGGTGCCTGCTTGATCCTTCGGAGGTTTAGTGCAGAGGAGAGCGGGCGGAATATCTCACCTGTTCCTACCCCTTTCGCGACAATGGCCAGAGGTTCGGAGAGTGGGCGACGCAGGAAGCAGTGACGGGCAGCGGCACGTGGTCGGTGTAGTTCGCCGCGACGTGCGTGGCGAAAAAATAACCTGTGCAGCACCCACCAGCAGCAGCAGCAGCCGGAGTCGAAAAGTGGAGACATTTGTTTGGGCAAGAAAAACAAAACATTGGTCCGGCGTTTCCATTGTGGGTGGCAGCAGCATAATATCCCCTACACACCGGAGCACCCTCAGGGCCGGGCCAGCGAACGTAGATCGCCTTGGCCTGAGAACCTCCACTTGAGGCTGTTTTCCACGGCTATTTCCAGTCTCGAGACATGTCGTCTTCGTTGCTGGAGAGAGCGCGAGGTTTTCACGAGGACCTCGAGATCTATGAGCGCGCGATTATCGAGCAGCTTGAGAACAAGCCGCGCACCCAAAAAGTGAGAGGGAAAGCGTTGCTGCAAGATTGCCAAGGGCAGCTTTCGATCGGGGCGCCCCGGGCCTTGTTGCCATAAGACGCGATTGGTTTGTAACCGCTGGATCAAGAAGCACTATGACCTCTGTTGCCACGTTTATTTTTTGGCGCTGGGCCAGAGAGGTGTTGCGGAGGGCCCTTTTACCTCTCATTACGTATAATACAGACGTGGTCCTCTGTCAAAGCCGCAGGTGTGGATGTCCACAGCCATGCGTGCAGACGTTTAGCGAAGCCCTTCCCTCGTATCGATGGCTTTCAAATACCTCGCGCCTGCCGCCAGCTCCGAAGTGTGCTAGGTGTTGATTGTTCTCTTGCTTCATAACCAGTCGGTGTATGGCCTCTCCGCGAGGTGTTCTGGAATTTGTAGACACAGAAGTTGCAAAACCACCAAGAAAAAATCGGAAAAGTTACAGCAGCAGCATCAGCAGCAGCAGTGCACCAAAACCTGTGTGTTCCTCCTGGAAGCTACTGCTGTACGTTCGTGCTGTGTTGTAGAAGCGTCGAGTCAAAATCCATCGCAAGTCTACTGCTGTTACGGCAGTAGGTCTAGCCATCTCCAGCCGCGACGCTGGGAACTTCCTGCTGTAAAACAACTCAATATTTGTGTTATTTGTGTTTGATACTCGAGGAGGGGTGTCTAGAGTTTTTCATTGCCTATTTTGGATCAGTCCGAGTCAGTCACGCTTTTTTCGACGTGGAAAGCGGACAGCACAGGGAGGGACGCAAATCTACTGTCCACTGCCCTACTGTCCACTGCTCGCGGCAGCACAATGCAGCATCAACAAGGGGTTCAAATTCGTACCTACTGGTGGTGCTGCCGTACCAGGTACCTGGTATTATATACCTGGTACCAACCTCTAATAGTATACATACAGTACCGGTACTGCGTGCTGTTGTAGAGCTATGCGACAACAGTCGGTATAAAAACGATGAATACTCGGTACAGAGTACCTGGTTTCTATTAATAGCACAAGTCGGGAAGTATCATATTAATATCCTTTCAAAGCCCCAATAGCTGCACTACTGCTGACTGCTGCTACCGCTATTACGGAGGAATATAGCCAACAGGACCAAATATTGTTACTATAAATAGGGAAATATATAGGTTTTTGTATGGGCCGTAGGTCCTATTAACTATAT
>JBBMHQ010060165.1:0-15239 GCA_037834295.1 Postelsia palmaeformis
TTATTATTATTATTATTATTATTATTATTATTATTATTATTATTATTATTATTATTCTTCTTCTTCTTCTTCTTCTTCTTATTATTATTATTATTATTATTATTATTATTATTATGATTATTATGAATATTATTATTATTGATATTATTATTATTATTGATATTATTAATAATATGATTATTATTATTATTATTATTTTTTTTATGATAATAATAATGAAAAAAATATCATTTATTATTATTATTATTATTATTATTATATTTATGATTATTATTATGATTGTTATTATCATTATTTTCATTTTTTTTTACTATTTCACTTTTTTTATCGATAAGATATATATTTTTTATTCTTTCATCATTATTATTACTATGATTATTATTATCATTTTTTTTCATCAGTTTAATATTATCAAAAATATTTTTTGTTTTTATTATTGTTGGTACTATAATTATTAATATTTTTATTAATATTCTTATTATTATTTTATATATTATTATATGATCATATATATATTATTTTAAATATTTTTTTTATCATCATTTTTTGTTTGAAATTATTAATATTCTCATTATCAATATTATTACTATTTTTTTTTGAAAATATTTTTATATTTTTTTTATGATGCTTGCCATCCGACAATGTGTAGTGGTATTCCGAAAAAAAAGACAATAGAAAGTAAATATTTTTGACATTTGTTTAATAACAAAAAATATATATATTTTTTTCATTATGATTATAATTATGGCTTTTTTTTTACTAATTATTTATATCTATATTTTTTTTCCATGATTATCATAATCGTTTTTTTCGTTTTTTCGTTTTTTTTCATTTTCATCGTTCTTATTATTTTTTTTATTATTATTATTTTTATATTAATTTTTTTCATCATTTTTTTTCCAATTCATGTTTGTTATGTTTTTTTCCCTTTTTTTTTTTTCTTTTATATTTTGAAAAATAATTTTGGGATTTTATATTTTATCTTTATCATAAATATTTTTTCAATTTTTTTCATCATTATTATCATTTTTTTTTTTATCATTATTATTATTAATTTTTTTTTTTTTTTTTTTTATTATTATTATTATTATTATTTTTATTATTATTATTATTATTATTATTATTATTATTATTATTATCAATATTATTATTATTATTATTATTATTATTTTTATTATTATTATTATTATTATTATTATTATTATCATCATTTTTATTTATTAGTATCATTTATTATTATCTTTGCCATCCGACAATGTGTAGCATGAGCTTCAACGTTGATCACTCATAACGTTCCCGAAAGCAGAAAACCACTCAAACAAAGGAAACCTATGCATGAAGTCTAACTTCCTTCTATGTCTACTTCCCGCTAAGCTTTGTCCACAATACTCCATTTGTTGTCCTTGCTCTCTCTTTCTTCTCAATATCCACCCTTTACGTTCTATTCTTAAGTCCTGAGCCGCATCCAAGCTCCATCCCCACGTTATCGGCGTGGGTCTGTCACCCCCCCCCTCCCTGCTCCTTCTCGCTTCCTGGCGGTCCCTGAGTTGGAGGTTGAACCTCGACACCCTTATCAAATTTTGTTTTTTCCATCACTTTCTACTTTCAGCTCATAATATATTTAACTCGTCGAGGATATGCCCTGATCGATCTTCTGGGCAGCTCGTGTCACAGGTAGGGGTCGTCCCTCCTTCCCCCCGGTACGCGGACATTAGAAATCATGAATCTGACGATAAGGTTCGTTGCGGTTCGGTGCTGTGATATTTCCCACGGTGCGGTTACGTGCGGTTTTCGAAACTAGTAAATTCTATCGAGCGATTCGATGCGATTTTCCAACATCATCATCATCGCAAATCCAACATCCAGCCGCGCCCTTCGGTCCTGGTTTCAGAGCTGTATGTCGTGATCTGTACGTGATAATCAGAAATTTGCAATATGTACAGCGACCCGGTTCGGTTGTACTTTATTTCTCATGGTCGTTGCGGTTGAGTGCGGTTTTTTCCGTCATCATCGTGAAACCTACGGTGTGGTAAGTTGAGATGCGGTTTCCAAGGGGGCAACAAAATACTACCCTGCGGTGCGCTTTCGTGCGGTCGGTGGGTAGCGGTTAACCGCATCGGACCGCACGTAACCAAGAGGAAAAGCCGCACGGGTATATATTCAATCACCAACAACAGTACGTACTGTAGTGGTATTTGAGGCTCAGAGGAATGATTTGGCTTCTGAAAACGGTGTACCAGGTACCCACTTGTGTAAAGTCCATAAGTAGCACCAGGTACAACGTGCTTGGGAAAATACAATATTTTCCTGTTGATGACTGGTCAGCCCCTTCTTCCCGACGGAGTGAAGTGCCTTGTGATGTGGAGCCAGGGTAAGCGTGCCAGGCTGATGATGATCCACAGAAGACTAACAGGTTGATCTAGTGCTTGATCGATATCAGGACGCGTCTAATGAAGTTAGATGTTCTCATTTTTATTGCGGGAGCGCTTGAAGGGTCAAGCTGAGAGAGTGGGAAGGGAGGGGGTGGGGAGGGGGTCATGCTCTTCAGCATGACCGGCGCTCATGTACTGGCAAGTGTAGGATATATTACCTCAACTTCTCACTTTATAATACCCCGTCTGTAACGTGTCCCCACTTCAATGAACGTTTGTCTACCGTCGGTAGCACGCACTACGACTCAGGTCCAATCAGATCACAAGTGTTCTACTCTGGAAACGGATACAACTATCCGTTAAATAAGGTACCCCACGTATGTTGGAAGACACGATCTGGTGCAACAGCGTATCCAAATATATATATACGGTTGTTCTATAACTCATCAATCAGACGCACCATCACATTAGCCCACCCTGTATAGTCCTAGATGCCGATAACACAACGATATAGGGATGGCTGCAAGAGATATCATTAAATCGAAAAGGGGATCGAAGATACCTATATTATCCAAAACAACGACAGTCCAATGACACTATAGTTAAACCTACACATCGTAAATGAGGCTAAGGCGCTCCTGGTAATAGTGAAGAATTATGACTTACTGCTAAGGGAATGCTATGCGGGGGTTGTACTGATGCCCGAGAAAACAGAGCCCAGGTGGGAGTCAAGAACGTGCAAATCGTCCAACATGGTATGCGAAGTATCGCCAAACTGGAAACATCGAAGGGTAGGTCGACAACAGTTGACCACAATGAGCGAGCCGTGACTAGTCGCGGCGCAAACTAACGAGAAAAGCGAGAAACCTCAAGCACTAAGACTTGATCGAATAAGTCGAGGAAAAGAGGTTAAGTGGAATGCCGATGCTAATAGGCGTTTTGTCGGTACGTCCGAAGCAAAAGGTCGACATGAAACATTACATAACTAGAAGCACCAAAGAGGGGTCGACAAAGGTTGACCGGGCAGAGCTAGTCGTGATTATTCGTTACACAAGCTGGAGAAAAGCGCGAAAGGTCAAGCAAAAAAACACGACGCGAACAAGAAAGCAAATGAAAAAGTCAGCAATAGACTTGATTTCAGGCGAAGCCCTCATGAAGCGAGAGCGAAAAGACACAATAAGGTCCCCACGGGGTTTAAATAAAACAAGGACGAACAAAAAGAATCACAGAAGAAAGGAAAGATGGGAAAGAAAGGAAAGAAAGGAAAGAAAGGAAAGAAAGGAAAGAAAGGAAAGAAAGGAAAGAATGGAAAGAAAGGAAAGAAAGGAAAGAAAGGAGAGAAATAAATAAAAACAAAAAGGAAGAAAGCAAGAGAGAGAGGGAAAAGAGAACAAATGGAACACCGAAATGCCAAAATACCAGAAGACTCGAAGAAAGGCAAAAAGGAGGTGCGACAGAAAGGTAGGCCCTGGAGGTACAATAACACTTTTTGTTGCGAGTTACCGGTACCGGGTACAAATACCTACTGACTGTAGCCTCTTCTTAGTTACAGAACGCCGCTGCACACCGCTGCACACACAGGCAGAGTTGAGGTTGCAGTACTTCTACTTGCTAGAGTACGATTAACTAGACCAAGGGCAGCAAGCACGCCTGGCGCTAGTCGTGGACTACATTTGGCCCTGCTTTGCTCTGCTTGTAATGCGGAGCGCTTGCATGTCTCTCTGCTATGTTTCTGACTGCGATTACTACGAAACAACTTCGTACTACGAAACAACTTCGTACTTTCGGTCCGCTCTTGAGAAACATTCTCAAGAAATCGTGGCTCAGTGCTTCACAAAAAAAAAAGAAACTCGGGTTAAGAAATGAAGCTCAACCTGGACCAACAAGAGAGAGAAGTAGATATATATGAAGCACCAGCCGTCGACATCCACACTGGATAATAACAACTTTCAAAGCATGGAAAAAAAAGCTGAGGAAATTTAGCTTTCGAGAACGCGGCGAGACGAAAAAATGTCCCATAAAAAATGCAGCGGCTGATGAGAGCCCAGAACAATATGAAACGATCGTGTAAGGAATGCACCGGTTGTTGAGAGTCCGGTAAAAAAAGATTCCCTTTCAAGACATACCTGGTGTTGGCGATGTGTACACATGCTCTAAGGCATTGAGCCTCGACGCCAGAGGTCTGACATATGTGACGACGATGTGGTTCTATGAGGTGCTATGGAAATTTCCGACGCGTCTATGCAACTCTTCTCGACAAAACCGTTGCGAAGGCATCGTTTTAAATTGACTATTTATTATCGTCGTTGTGCGTGCCTCTATATCTTGGAGAAAATCGAATCTAAAGTTCGTCCCAGGGGTTCGTGCTGCCGTATCACCTTGTTGCGGTAGTGATATACGGTGTATATGCAGCCGTATATATACTCACGACTTGGAAACACCGCTTGTAAATATCAACCTAAGATAACCAGATGTGCCCATCGCCAGTTTACTGTTTGCTGTGGTACACAGAGGTGTGCGCCCACAGTTAGAGAACAATAAGTTCAAGGAATAACAGACAGACCCGAATCGTCACGAGTAGTACGAAAAGCTGGGTCGAGAAACACGACCCAACCGTGGAACCAGCCCTATAAATGTCATAAAAAAGAGAGTTAGGCTAATGTCTAAAGATAAGAAGACGTAGAGCCTGTACACCAAAATGAGGTTCCTTAATACCGTTCTTAACACCCGGTACCCACCGTACACAACAACCGTGAGGGTGAACGCGCCTGCCGTGATTGGGTACGATATTACATCGAGTCCAATGTTTGCACGGGACGTGCGTGGCTTCGTGTCATCTGTTTGCTGTTAATACAAATACAGTTCGACGTACGGGTACACGAGTGCACTTGGTTTCTGCATGTAGTTTGTTACGCGCTAAACTCCTTTCATGCCAGCTGTGAGAGCGCTACGCATACATACGTGAATGCAGCATCCACTTCTAACATCAAGAAATTGTATTGTTTCGTACGTACAGCTTTCAAATGCGACGGAAAATACAGTTTGCGATTCCGCCGCAAAGTCGAAGACAAGTCGGAGATAGATAAATCGCGGTGAGACGCGTGCTCTTTTCTTCAGTGGTCGCCAATAAATGGGGAATGTGCTGCTACGTTCGCCTACTGCCGCTCCTGCCAATATCAAACGAACGTGCACCCCAGGTGGTAAAGGGTATCATTGCAGGTAGGCCGTCAAATCTCCCCACGGCCGGTGCCATGCGCTCGCCATTGCAAGAATCAACAATAGTAAAACTCGATGGATAAGACGTAGCTACGTAGCAGCGGGAGAAAACATATACCAGGTAAATGTTATGGCGCAAGGGGGTCTAGTATTCCTCCATGCGTGCTCCCTCTCCCCGCGCTAGCCGTGACTACAGGAGGAGCTGGGCCACGTCTGACCAATGATATTCAACTTGCTTGGTGCGGCGTGCTATAGTACAGCAGCACGAAAGTATAGCGGTGTATGATCAACGAAGGGCCAGTGCTGTTGATGTGTTCGTTTTTGCCGACAGCTCACGTTGAGGCATTCATCTTCGTCCCCGCCCTCAAAAGAAACACGAACTCCCATATTAACTGACGTACCAGACCAGTTCCGATGGAAAGCACAAGTACCGGTACTAGATACAGTAGGTACAACCTATTTTTGCAGATATTTTTTTAATAGGTATCCTACTATAAATGTCTGATCTCTCACGGATGCCGGAGTCGAAGTGGAGAAGGCGGTCTTGCTGGTCGGGTACTCGCCACGTAGCTGGTGTCGGAGCGTAGAGGGCGTCGCAGTACTGGTGTCTGAGCGGAGAAGACTTCACCGTGCTGAGAGTCCCTTATCGATCGTCTTGGGTCAGCGGACGCACACTGACCTTTGACTTTCTTCTATTTAGCAAGGAGATGATATCGCTTGTCGAGAGCGAGTCTATCCGTGCGACCGTGTGGCTGTGCCTCACGATTGGGTGCGGCGGAATTATTTGCTCCGAGGCAAAATTGTCCGGGGACGGGTCAACGCCGTCTATGGCGGGTGACACCGCTCGTGACCCAGGATCGACTCTTGCCTGACGGGTGACGTGTCCTCTCGCGCATGCGTGTACGAGATTACGATAGGCATCTACGACCCTGTCTTCCACATCACCCCCCTCTGTATTCGCTGCAAGCCCATCTTAGCTAGGGATGGTATTGTAGCGGTCATCGGGAGTATGACAAACTTAGGGAACAGGGTGTTGATTTATCGGATCAAGACAAAGCAGCTGTTATATGCGTGCGTCAACTCCTTAGAACTGACGTGTTGAGTTAACAGGGTGTCCTTACACCTGTCGTGTTGAGAAACACTAGCGTGGTGTTGGGGAAACCGGACCAGCGAGGCATGCATTCATTTTCGGGTCTGCATGCTTACAGCGTATACTGGAGCTGTATGGGGTTTCCCGAATATAATCTCAACGCGAATTCCGTGTGGCCACACGTACTGGTGCGCCCCTCGTGGTTACTGTTTTGAGAACCACGGGCAGTTAAGGTGTTTCGTGATTTCTCTTTTCAAGCGGGCCCGCCTAGATATTTTCCCACGAAGTCGACTCATTCGATATAGATGCATGAACGTGTGACTTCGTTTTATAGGTGGGGCAAAGTTGCGTGGCTCTCATTCCCCGTGTGTGTATAGTGTTCGAACAACTTCGAGGCAAGACGGTGGTGTGTTGCTGTTTGGTCCCGTTCGCAACGGTGTATGGGGCGCGGGCGTGTCACGCTCCTTACCGCCCCTCACCGCTGGTTACTACAATTTTATAAACTTCTCCTTACACCCAGCGATTCCCACCGGAATGCTGGGAAGAGTGCCCGTCAGATGATGGTAGGCACGAGTGTGTACTATTAATACCATGTCTGCTGGGGCTACTCTCATCACAGTTGTTGATTTTTGGGCCTACAGCTGACTCAACCGCGTTTGCCAATTTCGTTCGTTATGCGGTTACGCCGCGGAGCATCTGAGATTTTTGTTTGCGCTGTCTCAATTCGTGCTCGTTCCCACCTACTATACGCTTCCGTTTCCCGAGAGAAGAGAGGGAGGGTGAAGAAAGTGGGGTTATCGCGAGTTGCGAACCCTTTTTGGCTCGCTATGCTACGATCAATTCGTGGCATTGGGGTATTTCGTCCGCGCGGTACTCGAGATCGGATTGAGGGCCGTATCCTCGCAGTCTTAGACGATACTTGTAGTTTTTGGGGCTTGGTCTGCCAGGTCCACGTTTATGATCTACTACCCTGTCTATAAAGTAGGACTCAATTTTAGGCTGAGCCTCGGCTGGCTGGTTCAATCCGGGGAGGGGAGTTGGTTTTCCTAAAAATGATCGGCACGCTTCTCGAGTTAAAGCGCTGGTGGTGTTCCCCGGTGGTAGTAGGGCTTTATGTGGGCGAGCTGGACGGACACTTCGCTGGTGTCGTTCGTAAGTCGTACTCTGTATACCACAGGTGATAATTAGGAGCAAACGACGTATCGGCCTCGCCACGGTAGTAGCATTTTTGGGTTGGGACAATCCGCGTCCTGGTATGGTCGGTACACAAGTACTTCTTGGCCAGGTTTGAACACGGGTAAAGGTTTCAGTTTGCTGTTATTTTCTGCTTCTTTGTCTGCGCGCTCGGTTTTAGTTTCGACGTGGTAGTTCAAAAGCAAGTTACAAATTGTCCCGCGTGTTTTTCGCGAAGTCTTCGGTGTTTGCTGTTCTTCTTACATGGGGAATACCGAAAATGATATCGACTGGGAATACCGAAAATGATATCGACTGGGAGTCGGGGTTGTCCTTCGAACATCAAGAAAAATGGTGTCTCATGCATCGTTGCACTAAAACTAATGTTGTGCGCTAGCTGTACAAACGGTAAGAGAGTGGCCCAGTTGCTTCGGTCGACTGCACTGTGCATTGCTAGCATGCTGTGCATAGTCGAGTGAACGCGTTCGGACACTGAACTGCCCTGCGGCCGGTACGGTGTTGTGGGGGTCTTATTGTATCCGAGTCTTCGTTGCAATTGGTATATCACTTTTTTTTCCATTTCAGGACTTTGGTCGCTATGCAAGGTTTCGTGTGGGCCAAAAATGCTGAATATTCTCTCGATTATGGCATTGGCCACCGTGTCGGCCGCCTTGTTGCGTACCGGCAACAGCAGCGTAAACCTCGTCAGGTGGTCCATCATCGAGCGAACGTATTTACCTTCGATCCCTGCGGCTGAAGTTGATACCGATTTGTACTTTACTAAGTCAACCGATATTCGTTGGAATGCCCGCTCGACAGGTAAATGGCCTGTCGGGAGTTTGGGTCTGTTGTTTGCTGTTTTTCGTCGTTGGCAAGCTTGTCATTTTCCGCACCACCTTTGCACGTAGTGGCTGATGGTGGGCCACGAATATCTCTCACGGATTTAGTCATAAGTCGGTCGAGATGCGAGGTGTCCTCCGGATAGCGCGTGTGTTCGTGGTAGGCGTGCAGGATTAACCCAACAAGGGTTTCTTGTACCTCGAGTTGATCGCGGAAGATGCCTCGTTTTCGAAGGTGTCCCGGAAAGTACGATTGATATAACAGCCCATCTTGCAGTGAATAGTAGGGCATGGTTGTTTTCGTTTCTTCCTCCTCGGGTAAAGGTGCGTCTGTGTCTTGTATGTAATCGATATATCGTCGGTACTCTACTGCTTATGCTGGGCAGAGTTTTTCTTGATCGACGGACATGAAAACATTTGTCGCACTCACGACTTCTGATTTCATACTAAAGAGCTCTCTATCGCCGCGTACTGGTCCTAGGTTATCCAGTTTGTCGGCGGAGATCTGATATAGTCGGGAGGAGCGGGTTATTCGTAACTTGGTGTCCTCTGGTGCGTTGCGAAAAATGGGCGCGAGGCACGGTACAGCTACTTCTTGCTGATGCTCGAACGCAAACATTCGTGAAAGCGTGTCCGGTACGACGTGTAGTTTACCTGGTTTGTGTTGGACTGTGAAGTCGAGAGATTGTAATGCTATTGCCCAGCTTGTTAACATGCTCGATGGGTTTTGCATTCAAATTCAGTAAAGGTATCGCAGGGCCGCGTGATCTGTTACACACCCAAGACGTCGTGCCCATAAATTAGGTCTCCAGTGATGGATGGCAAAGACCACAGCATAACTTTATTTGAGCGTAGCAGGGTAATGGCGCTGGCTGTCGTTTAAGCGTTGACTAAAGTATGCGATTATTTCGAGGTCATCGCCTTTCTGCTAAGCGGGGAATGCTCCTGCGTCTGCTTCCGAGGCGTCGAGGTGTAACGCAAAGTATTTAGAAAAACCGGGAAATTGGAGTACGGGCGCCTGAGTGAGCAATTGTTTCACGGTTGCGTACACCTGATCATGTTCTGGTTTCCAACGTTTACCGACTTCTTTGGCGGCCTATTTTCTCGTGAGGGCTACCAGGGGTGCTATGATACCGGCTAAGTCGGGGATAAACTTGCGTACAAAGTTAACCATGCCTAGTACTGACCGTAACGTTTTAATTTTTTTAGGCGTCGGCAAGTCATCTATAGCTTCTATGCGATCCTCACCGATCCGGATACCGTCGGCAGTTAGTATGTGCCCCAAGTATTTAACTTTCCGAGGTCTGAACTTTACCTTCGATGGTTCAGGGCGAGGCCGGCCGCTTGCAAGGCTTCAAAAAATATTTTTTTGTAGTTGTAAGAGGCCTGTCCAGGTGGATGAACAACATATACAATCGTCCATGTAAACCAGGAGCCCACTCTTGGGACCAAAATGCTACTGGTTTCTGGTGGTAAGCTTTATGTACGTCACACACAGTTATATTACTTGCTCCTCCGACCGTGCCCAGGTGGCTTTCTAAATTAGGCATAGGCCAGGACTTTTTGATCATATTGTTATATATAGTCGACCTGTAATCTACGCAGAACCGAGGAGGGCCGTCTGACTAAGCGACAATAGTTACTTCGGAACCCCAGGGACTGGGGCGCTGTTCAATGACTCCATCTTGTTCCATCTGGTTGACCCACTTGTCTATAGTTTTCTGTACCTGTGGGTTCGCACCGTACGGGGTCCTATATACAGGCCGTGTTCCTGGTTCAAGAGGAAACGTTGCTTCGGCTAGGGTACATTTACCTAGCTCTTGGGGTGACAAGGAGAAGACGCTGCGGTATTTCGTGCATAAAGTCAGTACTCGTTCGTACTCGCCCGGTGTAAACGTGGTGCGACTAAATGCCCGAGTAAGTGCTGCACGCAGTTCGTTGCGCGTTGAGTTCGTAGTCTTGCTGTCTGCTTGAACTGCACTCGTCATTTTGTTCAGGGCTAATGATAAGGGCGCATTGTGTCCTAGTAAGGTGTGCTGTTTCTGCTATTTTATCAGCGGTAGACCAGCGGCTCACTGTACGAGCCACATCATATTTTGAAGGGCTTCAGGTACAGCGGACGATTCGATGTCCTCGAACGTGACGATGAGTGGTTGAATGCGTGCAGCAGTGGTTTCTGTTGGTGCTGTCATCGACTCTACTTCCACTGCCATCTCACTCTGAGGGGGGATGAAGCATGTTTGTCGCAACAAGAATGGTACTGATTTTATTCCAGTGTTAACTGTGACCACGGAGCACTGAGCTGTCGCAGTGTTCTCGGGGTGTGCAGTAAAATCTACTCGACGATGAGATGATTTGATCGTGACATGAGAGGTTTTGAATGACAATTGCTCTGTATTCCAGTCGAGGACACCTCCGAAGGCGCCCATGATGGTGTTATCGAATAGCATAAGGTCTGGCCCTAAGGAGGGCAATACGAGAACTGGTAGGGTAATATCTCCTAGGGTAAGTTGAAAGCGAACGTATCCTAAAATTTTGAGGGGCGACCCATCAGCACTGCTGCTGAGGTTGATCGCTCCCGGGGGCACTGCAAAAATTTCAGTGTCTTTCATTGTGGGATGTGTCTGTACGAAACGAACAGATATGCCTGGCACGTCGGTCGCGGTGTCAATCATGACATCGTGCGCCGGATAATTATTGACTCTGGCGTTTACTCGTACGCGCTTTGACGCTGAGGTAAGAGATGTGGGTTATCTGGGATGCCCACAAATGGCAGACGCGTGGAAAGCATCGAAGTGCTTTTTTCAGTTAGTGTCGCACGATAAGAAATTTTGATGCTTAATTTTCTCATTTAGCTTGCGGGACGCAGAAGAAATACCCAAAGCTCGTGGCACCACGGAAGGTGAAAACGTATAATTCTGACGTTGACTACTTTTCTCGACTCTGCTTGTTGTTCCTATGGCTAGCCCAACTCCACACGGTACTGCGACAACACTCGGAACCTGCAGTTTTTTTTCAAGTCTGTCACAGTATCCGACTGGTTGTCTGCATATACTTGTTTCACAGGGCTACTCGCCAGAAGGGTGGCGCTCTTTGTTTGGCCACACTTATTTCTTCTCTTACCACTAGGTCTACCAACACTTGCCACGGCTGCGCTAGCTGATCGCGCTATCGCTTGTACCGCGGGATTGGTGGTCCTAGTATACCCACTCCCCAAACCGGTTATAGGCAACCGGCGTGGGCGCCAATACGTTTTTTTCGTGAAGACTATCGCTTCGGACTCATGCGCCTCGACCAGCCTACAGTCTGGCCGAGAGTGGGAGTTGCGGTGACGACACATAGGATACGTGCACGGTTTGTCCGCTACCAACTTGGGTTTCTTTCTCTTCCCTGCGTGGCCACCCGGCAACCTGCCCCGTGTTTCCGACGGCCTGTACGACTTGGGATCGAACGTCACGCTTTTTTCCCAGCCGTGCGCCGCCGTCAGCTTCGACACGATCGCCTTGTCGATACTGGCCATCAATGTTATCAGCTGTCGGACGGGGCGAGGGGATATGCCAGTGACGACCGATGCGTACGTGGTTGGGGGGGATTGGGGGCCGCGCGTAAGGCGTTGGTCTCGTGCTTTTTGGCTCGGGTACATGAGGCTTGATGCGTGAGAAAAGAGTCTTTGCGAATAAGTTCTAGGCGCACGTGAGGGATAAGACCAGCTTCGAAAGTGGTCATCAGTGAGGTTCGCCACGTGTTTGTACGGTGAGACGTTGGTGGACGCTGTACGTTTAGCTTCGGCGAGAAGACGGGCGTATGCTTGCGTCACGCGTCGTCCGTACGAGTCGACCGACTCACTACTGCCTTGCTGTAGGGTAGATACGGTGCGAGCGAAGGGGACGATGCGGTTAACTGGGCTAAACAAGATTGTGAAAGCATCCACCCACTCTTGACAGTTGCGTGGCGCTCTGGCTTCTACATCCTCCGTGTCTAACTGTGCCATATCTTTGTCCGTGCGCCCCTCTAACGTCTCGCACTGTACTTGGTGCATCGTGCATTCTGCCCCGCCGGTCACTAGGTGTGAGAGGTCTCTCACAGCGTGGTGGTCAATAGCCAAGTCAGGGGTACCGTCACGGGCGTGCAAGCGGATGTCAGAGTGGAAGAGTGCCATAATTTCAGGCACGTCTTCCGTCGGGAAACCGTGTAATCTGAGGGAGGGTGGGATATTCATTTTTTTCATCGAAAATTTCCCGTACTCGTACTTGTCGCACGGGTGATGTGTGCTCGGGTTTGTACGCGTGGGGAGTACTTGTACAGCAGGGGTTATACGTGTTGTGTTTAAGTGCTTGTAGGAGAAGTTGTACGTGATATCTATCTGGGGGTCTGGTTTAGATTGGTCAAGCGGGGAGGTACTGCTGCTGTCCGAGGTATTCGACTGCTGGATGGGTGTGGCTGGGGTGGGTGGGTTCTGCACACGCTCAAAAACAACGTCAAGGTTCCGTTGGGGCAGCGGTACACTCACATTTCCAATATGTCGGGACGTCGGGCCGCCCACAGGTTTGCGCGCGGCCGGAAGTACCGACTCCATCACCCACGCCGGTGGCGTGGTCCCGTCCAGCATGCACTTCTTCAAGTACGAGGCCGTCTCGATGCAGATGGGATCGTTGGCGGAGAGGAGGCTCAGGGCTGCGAGGAGGTCCTCCGCTAGGCTTGACTTTTCTCCGATGGCGCCATCACCAGGTGTCGCGAATGCCGCGGCGTCGGTGCTGGTTGCTGCTGTCGCAGTCGCTCCAGCATCGCCTGCCGTAGCTTCCTCTTCTCCCTTGTCGCTAGGCTCCTCCTTGTCTCCCTCGGCAGGTCCCCCCTGGTCAGGGGGTGCCAAGGCGGCGAAGAAGTTTGCCGGCGTCGAAGGCGTCGGTCAGGCCGAGGTCGTCGCTGCTTGGCGGCGGGCTTTCCCGTGGCTTTTCTTGGAGAGTGATCTCAAGCGCGGCATTTCTCCGACGGCGGATGTAGTCACGGTTTCAGATCCCACACTTGTCGCCAATATGAATGTCTGGTCTCTCACGGATGCCGGAGTCAAAGTGGAGAAGGCGGTCTTGCTGATCGGGTACTCGTCACGTAGCTGGTGTCGGAGAGGAGAGGACGTCACCGTGCTGAGAGTACCTTGTCGATCGTCTTGGGTCAGCAGACGCACGCTGGCCTTTGTCTTTCTTCTTTTCAGCAAGGAGATGCTATCGCTTGTCAAGAGCGAGTCTACCAGTGCGATCGTGTGGCTGTGCCTCACGATCGGGTGCGGCGGAATTAGTCGCTCCGTGGCAAAATTGTCTGGGGACGGGTCAACGCCGTCAATGACGGGTGACACCGCTCGTCACCCAGGATCGACTCTTGTCTGACGGGTGACGTGTCCTCTCGCGCATGCATGTACGAGATCTACGATAGGTATCTACGACCTTGTCCTCCACACCACCAGGTATATATGTGCTAGGAGGGTGGAGAATATGTGTACAACATACATACATACCTGGCATGTCATTTCAAATAGCGTTGTGGGTATCGTGCTAAGTTACATTTTTTCGAGCTCGGGTCCTCCCAACTCCCAAGCAAGATCCCTTCAATTCGGGAGTTAATTAAAAAAAAAATGCTTTGTATCCCATCAATTAATACCAGGTATTAATAGCAGTAGTTGAGAGTATATATATACGGAAGACAAGAGAGAGTATATAGGATCTACAGTACACACAAAATAAACGTCCATAGACCTACCTTTTTTTACTGACAATATTTGGTCCTAATATTTACCATGATCCCTCGCAAAAAATATATATTAACGCTCCTGCGCAACAACTGAAACACGGGAATACAGCAAAAGTAGTACTCGCATTTCGTACGTACCGAGAGCAACGAGTTTAATCAAGACCCACACCACTTTTTAACAACATACATCAGCCAAAGTTCAAATTTCGCTGTGTAGTTTTCCGCTGCTTTCCCCGCAATTATTTGACAAACATCAAACTTCGTTGTGAATTTCCCGCTTCGTCCTCCCGCTTTTTTCCCTCTCACCTGTATTTTCCAAAATACCTGGTGTACATGCGTAAATAGCGGGCACAAACCCCCTCCACATGTGCTTCATCGACCCGCAGAAAGCCTACGACTTCGTCGACCGTGAGCTACTGTGGGTGGTGCTCGCACGCTTCGGCGTACCAGAGAAAATGCTTACCGTTATCCGCCAGTTCCACGAAGGCATGCGAGCCCGCGTGCGTACGGATGACGGTGAGCACTCCGAATGGTTCGACGTCACTCAGGGGCTGCGGCAAGGATGTGTCTTGTCACCAATTCTGTTCAATGTGTTATTCGTTGCTGTGATAAACGTCGTGCTGGTACGCTTCAGCGAAGACCCATAAATTCTGAGGGACTTGGTTCACCTCGAGGAGGACCTCGGCGAGGACGGGGTGAAGGTCGACCCACTAACTTACGTACGGAGGGTAGTGTGGGGTATGCTGTACGCGGACGATGCAGGCATTGTGTCCAAGTCGGCGGAAGGCCTTGCGAAGATGATGACCG
>JBBMHQ010060176.1:0-15237 GCA_037834295.1 Postelsia palmaeformis
ATTACGGAGGAATCTAGTTAATAGGACTTGGGTTCAACACAAAAGCCTGTATATTTCTTTATTTTTAGTAACAATATGTGGTCCTATTAACTATGGTCCACCGTAATATCACGAGAAGCTAGAAGGAGGCACGAAACGAAAGTGGCCGTTTTTCTTTTCTCTCTGCCTCAGGAAAAAATAAGCCATTAAATTTCCGTCGGTAGAGACCATGACCATAAATGACTGATTCCGTCGGTTGTGAGCAAAACAGGCATCTCACGTGAAGTTAGAGATACTACGCATATTTCCCGATTTTTACCAATAATATTTGGTCCTACTTACTATGGTTCCCCGTAATAAACGGCTAACCCTGCCGCAGCAGGCGTATTTCGTGCGCCGCACGTCCCATACTCCCTCGGCCGTCTCAACGGCCATACCTTGTAAACAGGGCAGCGGTAAATTCCCGTCTGGGGTGTCTCCCTATCTCGCTCGGGCAAGAGGTGGGCCACGGGCATCGCACTGAACAGTTCCTTTGGTCGTGGGTCAACCTAGCGGGTTTCAACACGGCAGAAGCAAGACCGAGGAGGGGGGAGTGGGGAGGGTAAGTAAGTGGTACAATACATGGATTCCTGTGGGGCCTCCCGTAATGATTTACTTGTAGGGATCCCACTGGACACTCCATGGGATATTCCATGGGTTTTTCATAAGTCCCGTGAAAGCAAACGAGTTGAGTGAAACACCCACACGGCGGCGGCGGCGGCGGGGGAGCGGTCGCCTCTCGAGTACTCTGGGGATACTTTGTATGGTCGCCAAAAATGAGGAGGAGGAGGCCGTCAGCATCCACGCTATTGAACGAGTTCCCGCCCCTCACCTTCACCGGGGAGACGGAACCCACAGAAAGCGTTGAAGACTCTCTCTCTTGTGCGCACGAAACCTTACCCTCATACTGCTTCTTCTGCACGCGGAGGGTGCCTGTAGCGGCTACAGCTAGGTAGGGTTGTGGGTCGGCTGGACTTCACGACCACCCTGGTAGTTTAGTAGTTGACTGGCAACGTAAGCCAACTACCTGACTCAGCCTTGTGTCAGGGCTATCCACGCGTCACGTCAAACTTTGCGGATCGGATTGGATCGGGTCGGGTCGGATTGGGGCGAGTTGGGGCGGGTCGCGGCGGGTCGGGGTGGTGCTGGTCCGACCCGGGCCCTTGGGCTGTTAAAACCGTCGTGACTCGACCCGGCCCAACTTGACCGGTGATATGATATAACCTCCTGATCCGTGAAGAGTCCTGGTAAGAATCGGCTGAGAACACTTCATGCCGAGCCGTGAAACAATCAGCCCAGCCGGATTCAACGTCCAGAATTCCGCAAAAATACCGCATGTTGGCTAACTGGGGAATGCCTAGTCAGCTGATAGCAGCTTGTAGTCAGCCAACTCACAGCCCTAACCACAACACCACTACCGTAGTGTGATAACTCACTGCACAGTAGTTTGGGGACCTACGTACTGTAGTTTTGGTTGCAGTAGTTTGATGACCTACTACTACTAGACTTTGATAGCCCAGGAGTGTGATGACCTCCTCGAGCTGCGATGGTCTACTGCACGATACAGTAGTTTGGTGAACTACTGCAGTTGATTACCCACTGCAGTTTGATGGTCTACCGCACGATACAGTACTACTACTACTATTAATAGACTTTGATAACCCACTCTGGAATAGCAGAAACCTGCAGCCATTTTTCGTATTAGATCTGAAACCACCCACCAAAGTCCGTGTCGCCTTATCCCAGCAAGCCCCTTCTAAGTACAAGCCGTGAATGAGGAGCCCATCTTCGGGTCTGCGGCAGATAATGCATCGGAGGTGGGTTGTCTTCAAGTTAGCAATTGGGTGAAGCGTGATATGTGCGCCAAAAACATTGGACGACTCGTGCTTCTCTGAGGTGGCAAATTTTGGTCAAACTATTTCAGACAACGCTGCCGTAAAAGGCGTCGAGTTCGCGTAGGGGTGGGTGTGCGACGGTTTCGAGCGCTCGATACTTCCACAACGGGAAGGTTGGTTAACAATACCGAAAAAAACCCCCGGGAATATCTTCTTATTTACCAGTCAGTCGAGGGTCTTTCGAACCCACGTGTTCAGTGTTGGACTTTTTTTGCGCCCTCACCTTTGTCGAGGGGGAGGCTTCCGAAACGATACCAGGTAATGTTTTTTTTTACTTCGTCAGCACCCGTCTTACCGCAATGAGCGCTGAAAAAGGATAGCACCACTGCTGTGCGAACTCAGTGATCATTGCGGTAACTGCCTCGGTATCGTCGGAATGCAGTAACTGTAGTGTTAAAAAGGTTGTTCCTGATGCCCCTGAGCCACGGGAGGGGGGGGGGTGGTCTTCCTTCGGGCAAAGCTCCTCAAGCGAGGAACCCCTCACAAAGAAAGACAGGCCGAACTCAACGTACCGTGATAGACGCGTCATCCGCAGCACAAAGACGGCAGTGTTCAGTTGCTCCATAGCTCTCGCGCCCCCCCCCCCCCTCCCGTCCATGATTAGGAGACACTCGGAATATCGACGTATTTTTCTCACACAAAACAAAATGTCACGTTCAGACCCACATCAGCCGCCGTACCGACTGCCAACCTCTTTCTTCTGTGTTCTTTCGTCAATCTTGAGCTTGACAGCCTGGCGCGCACAGTCCCTTATGCAAGGGCGTAGTGCCCTATGCAACACCGTACATACCCTACGCGAGAGCATTACATATATATATATATATATATGATATACTCCATGCACGCGTTACATTGATGAAAACAACGCGTGGCTTAACCACTGCCTGTGTGGGTAAAGCTTCATCACAAACTCCGTGCCATAAGCCTACTACCCTACTATGGCAACGAGCTCAAAGCCATCATGGCTGATATGTGGTGACTGCACGTTGTGAGGGGGCGGGGGGGGGCAATTAGGCGCGAGTAATGCCCCCTCACTGGTCACAAAAAGAGTAACGCGGCTGTTGAACCATGGCTACGTTTGCTTCACCCGTCTGGCTGCTGCTCGCACTCACTCGCGCACCCTCATGATTGTACGCTGCGTCTAGAGTAGATCCAATAAAAGGACGGCACGATCAGACTCAAGTATGACCGACCTACTTGGCACAAGCACCGTCATATCGGTTGACGACTTTTTCTCTTCACCTCACCCCTGCAGGATACGCTGTGAAGTGAAGCTACGACCAGCGAATTTACCACAAACACGTACCCACCTGCGCCTTCTGGGACAAAACATGCACAGCAGCAGCGTGGTCGCTGGTATTGCTGTAAATATATATATATCAATATATATATATATATATCAATATATATATATATATGCGTCAATACACTGCGGGTAGGTGACCGGTACCATTTTATGTGGAAGTCACCCCCCGGCCCCGGTCCCGGTTCCGGCCCGACAAAAGATATATATATAGTATATGTTTTCACCTGCCTGTTCTTTCTCGAACTCACTTGGTAAGGGCGGTGTACGACTCGTCCTTGAAGAAGAACGAGAACGAGGTGGAGTCTATGGGCACTTCGTGCTTTCGCGCAAAGTTTTGTTGCCCGGCGGTAAGAAACCCCTGAGGGAAAAAGAACCCGCTGATCCAGAACACCTGGAAATGCGCGATCGTCAGGAATAACACACCACAGGCGGGCGTCAATACACTGCGGGTAGGTGACCGGTACCATTTTATGTGGAAGTCCATGCCCCGGCCCCGGTCCCGGTTCCGGCCCGACAAAAGAGCAAGGTTTGAAACCGTCAAAAATGTTCGGCTACGGCTGTGCCCCCTCCCTCGTGTGAGCACTATGTTCCCTATTCGAGCATCCCAACATTTCACTGAACAGGCCTTCCAACCCGAGTGCCACAAGCATGCATGTATGCATATCATGGCACGTGCTCCGACAGAGGATACGAGCGCGCTTCGGATAAAAACTGCAACCCGACCGACGGGCTCTATCTCGAACAAACGAGGAAGTACCCAGTAATAATGACGTTTAGAATCCCCCCCCCCCGTTTTTTATAGGGCATGATGTGTCGTTCTGTACCTCTCCTACCGTAGGTGTAGCTCACGGTATTGCTCGTCGACCATACGTGAGGTAGGTTTCTAGGACTGCATTCCCGTTTTGGGGACAGACTGCGCGGAATTCGAGTGGTGTGTCCCCTATGCGAGACTGACTGCGGTCCTAATTGGTAACCCCAGAAAACGCATGCGTGCTACCCCCTACCCATAGCAACGCCTTCGCCTCCCTTTTTTGAGAGACTCGCGACGATTGTTGTTATTAGAAGGGGTATCACGTGTTTGGGCGAAATGTTTACTACGACTGACGGGGATTCTCAACTGAGCAGCTGCTCACTCAACACCGCGTTCTTTTGACAAACGAACACGGTAGGTCAATTGAATAATAATCCAACAACACAGGAATATGATTTCGATTCTACTGTAGTATACGCCGACACAATAGGCCACCAACACAGAGACGGTTCCGATGTACCTTTTGAGCGGCCGGAGCGAATTATGCAGCCGCAGAGGGTGACACCTCATGTCCTGAGCTCTGAGCTCCTCGAGCTCGACAACACTGTACGGGTGAAACCTTATAGGGGCGGTGGCTTATGATCGGGTGAGGCCTCATAGAGACGACTATTTGCGCAGCCCGACCAATATTTGTATGCGCTTTTAATAGCCCGAAAACATAGATACCATGGGTTACACTACCGTACTGCCACTCTGAGTTTTAATGTGAGAACTGCCCGGTATCCATGTTAATGTGTGGGCGACCCTTATATATCCGCCCAGGGTCTGAACCGGTTCAGTAAAATATTGCGCGAACAAAGTACAAACTCTGTATACCGTGGGATGAGCCCCCGAGCGGAGTTGGGCTTACCGGGGGTATGCCGTTGCTGACCCACTCCGACATAAACCGTAGCCGGCTCAACAAGTCCTGGAACCAAGGCCCCAGCGGCTTCAGACTGGGGTAGCCCTTGGACTGCCACACGTCTGGCACGGCCTGATCAAACATGCTGTGTGGATGTGACAGGGGGCGAAAGGGACGTCGCCGATGTGATAAGGGGGGGGTGTACTCGATAGGAGATATGTTCTCGATCTCATGCATGGCCGTAGTCGTATGACCATAGACCCTCGCATCCGATGTGATAAGGGGGGGAGGAGAAAATATGTTCTGCCGAAGGGGATTATAAAAAGGGGCCGGTAACGCTTCGCCGAGTCTGGGGATTCAGAACCTAGTCCAGGACATATCGTACTGCACTAGGAAAACGAGCACTCAGAGAGGAAGGCTGGGCTTTGCAACAGTGAGATACTGAAATTTGAGAGTCGTTATCTTGAAGGTATGTGTAGAACCATCCCAAGATGTCAGACCCCAGATTTGCTTGTCCCTAATGTATGCCCTGTTCTACACTGTACCCGTGACGGCGAAGTGCGGAGGAAAAGCGCCCAATCGACGGGAGTCGTACGTAACGTCCCGCACTACTGAACGCGTGACTGCGGAGTGCGATGGAAACGCGTCTGCCCCTACATGTTGGAGTGATCAATAAGAAATCCGGACCATTTCCTCTCGGCAATACCCTTTTATTTGTCCTACCGTGATACCTGGTATTCAAGTAGGTGGATGTGTCCTTAAAGTTCGACGGCGATCCATCAGCTGCTGCTGCCACCTCTGAGCTTAGCTGAAAATAAAGCCATCAATCAGATATGAAAACTATACCGCAGGTTGCTTCCCTACTCGTATACGTAGCCCGAAGTGTGAATGCGGTCCCCCAGTGCAGCGCTCCGCCAAACGCAAATCCCTCTAGACCGGCCCCCTAACGGAGCCGCCCCGTACGTCGTCAAGTACACCAATCATGCGTGTCTAAGCAAGAGATTTTGCGCACTAAACGTGGAGTGGTTCATTATGCAACCTGCCGCACAGGATCTGCATACTCGCATACTCGCATACCAGGTAAGCAGTACCACAGATCCCGACAAGGGAAACACGTTGATATGTCGTGCGGATTTGGTCGGGTTTTCCACTGGGCAACATTATTATGAGCATGTATACGTAGAAATCACAAAAATCGGGAATGTGCCGTATCCGCCCTGGAATATCTAGAACGGTGATCTGACCGATGCTGGGCTTGAAAAGGTTCGCGAAATGTGTTTTGGGCCTCAACGATCTTCGGTTACCTTCGTAACCCGCTTGCTAGCAGGGTGCGCCCACCACCCCCGACGAGCAATGCATCGTGAAAAAATACTGTTGGACGACCAACCGACTACGTATGTACGCACGTACCTGTCTCCCATAGCCTCAAGCTCGGCGCTGAGAACCACCAAGCCTTTCAGCGCTTTCTGGACCTGCACGGTAGAAAGAAAGGAAAGAAAGGTTATGATCCATCTGGGCGGAGTAAAGTATATTCCGACGAAGACGGGGTGTTCGTTTGCAATTTATTTTTCCCGAGGCGCGGAGAACGCGATGCCCCCAGCCGCTTTCTAATCCCGAAAATTAAACAAAACGTCAAAATCCACCACAAACTTGAAAACCAATAAAATCAGGCCCTCGCCGTATGGTGGGTATGGCATGAAAAATAGGTCAATCCATGAGTGTTCTGATTTTCGTACGGACGGAGTAAATTTCTGTTATGTCAAGAGCCGATATTGTGTGCGGGCAGCTACTGCAGCTAATACACGATCGCCTCGTCGTGTGCGCAAGTTATATTTTGTACGTTCATCCGCCCTCTACATGTATGTTGGGCGCATGCGCAAAACACAGGAGGACGCTCTGCCAGCACTTGAGACGTTGAGCGTGAAAAAATATTCGAGTACATGGACGCTCAGAGTTTGCTCGAAAACTATGGAAATATACTCCGGAGTATATTTTTAATACTCCCAATGGTTGAGGCGTGCCATGTAAAGCACGTACCGGTCAGAATATTTATGTAACTACCGAGCTCCTTATGGGCACCGAGGAACCAAATACCAAGTACCCCTTTTCGTTGGAGTACAGTTACGACAGTGCTCACCGAATGATTGGTGATCTATGCGTCCTACCCACGGGACAAACTTCTGATGCTTGTGATTAGAGTTTATGAATAGTATATGTTTCTGTACCGCGTATAGTGCAGCACAAAAAGGGGTCAACCAATAATTTTATCTCGAAAACGGTTACAGGGTAAGGTATGTAACGCCCTATCGTCCGTAGCACGTGTCTGTTCTATAGTGTGCGGCGTCCCCTCCCTTAAGGAGGGACTTCAGAACAGGACCTGAAACATTAGACTAGGAAGTGGAGTCGCCTACGATGAACAAAAAGTAGGCAGGACAGTAATTCTTAGCTCGGGAAAAATGACACACATACAAAACAACCGAGAGCGTTTGCCGATCTCAAGGCTGTGCAGAACAATTGCCGTGTAAGGCGGAAAATCAAAAGGGCCCGTCGTTGAGAATTGTGCACAGCGTACATAGCTCGAGGGGATGACAGCTAGGCGGCGAAGCCCGTCTACATCTCGAATTATCATTTGCGTGCGGAACCACCGCCACGACGCATGTCGGAATGTCGTCAAATCTGTAACTGAGAGGAAACGGTCCATCATTCCGACCTAGAGATGATGGCCCATTGAACGTCAAGGTACAATGACCATTGCAAGCATAAAAGACGGGGGATTAGACCAGCGGTTGCTCGCAGCCAGACACGCTACTTCACACAGACGAAACGAAACTTGAAATCTAGCTACCGAGTCGATGCAACAAGAAGTAACACGTGGGAGGTCAAGGAGTAGGAGGTGATCGCAGCTCGTCACGTAAAATCATGTACTAGTAGACATTCTCAGTCGAGTCTGTCACATCCTTTGGATAAAAACAAAACAAAAAACGACCGCCAGATTGCTGTGTCGTTTTTAGACAGTGAAGTTCTGTTACATATCGAAGTCGGCTGGTTCTTCTGCCGTACTATGTCAGCTGCATCATTGGCAAGAATGCAACCAGTTCCGCAGCTTGTAAGGAGGGTGAAGATTCCCCAGTTCGTTCAGTGGAAGAAGATAGTCCTAAGGCACCGATCCCCTCACGTAGGAACAGGATCAGGAGCGGACCGGATATACGTGCGGCGTTTCCTCATAGCAATCACCCTACACCGACGACCGACAGCAGCCTGAAGACGGCGCTTTAGAAGCGGCGAGTGTTGCAGCTCTGTCTCTGTCGTAATAATAGACGCGAGGGCTCTCCACGCAATCGTTCCAACAGGTTATGAGCCTCGACTTTTACACAAACGATTGGAATTGTGGCTGCTTGTAGCCGGACGTGCCACTCAATGTAAAGAAAAACGGGGTTTAGGCTTACTCTCTCCCTCTCTCTTACCTCCTTCAGAGTTCTTCGAATAACGACCGTCATGTTATTATATCTCTGGATCTCCTGGACCAGCACGGTGTTCATGCTCTCGTGGTACGAAGTCGGGTAGGCCATCCCAACAGCCTCCACGTCGAAGTCGACCGGCAGCCTGGATTTTGGTGGCGATGATAAGGGTGGGAGTAACCATGCCGTCCGTTGCCGCCAACGCAATCCGAAGCTTATACAAGTCGTATTTAGCACGCGAGTATGTTTTCCGACGAAGTAGTCAATTCTACTGCAGCAGATGAAGTGTTCGTTCATATCTGGTATTGTTTGATCAGCACACCCTGAACGAAAATGCAACGACCGTTAGGGCAGTCGAAACAAGTGGCAGAAGTTCCTTGTCGTTCCGCCCAGAGCGGTACCTGGTGCCTGCATACTGATCGAAGCAGTATATACTGATTGAACTGCCCTGGTGGTGTACACTCAATGTCAGTCGAATGTTCCAGTGCTGGGACACCAGGTCGACAACAAGGCGCGCAATTCCGTGAGCTTATGTAGGTGCGTACTGTATATATGACGCAGAGACGGAACAAGCACACAAAGAAAAAAGACGGCACGGCACGACACGACACGACACGGGGAACATCCTACCGTACGTATAGAGTACGCGTGAGAAATGCCTTTCAGGGGGAGGGGTGCTTATGTTTTGAGATACTCACATCAGAGGCGCTCAACATCTCATCTCAGCCGAAACATGACTTCGAATGAGTTTGTTTCGAACGCAACCCGACTGACATTTATATAGGCCACTCCTAAAACAAACATACTGCCCGGTGATACGAATATCATACTATACCGGTATAATATTAATAGTTGCGTGGCGCATCATTGCGTGCCCACCCACCCACCCACCGGTCTTCCATATCCTTGGCGATTCCACCGATGAGGTCTTCTCGGGAGGCTCCCCCACCGCCACCCGTCCTTGGCTGCATCGAGAGGACGATCGAGAAGCTCATCTCCGTCTCGGCGATGGCGCACGTGATGCTGGCGTTCTCGTGCATGCCGAACACCTTCGTGTACAGGTGTGGGTGGGTGGTATGATGTATATAAGTACAAGGCTCAGTTTTGGCAGGACGCTGGTTTAACCTTTTATCATTACGACCAACTCTAGCAGACTAATACCTTCACATAGCACCTTCGTGTACAGGTGTGGGTGGGTGGTATGATGTATATAAGTACAAGGCTCAGTTTTGGCAGGACGCTGGTTTAACCTTTTATCAATACGACCAACTCTAGCAGACTCATACCTTCACATATGGCGTCGTCGATAGCAGGACTTGGGTTGTGGGGTCGCGAGTTTGAATCTCACGGCCATCAGGAATACGCTATTCAAGAAAAATTGCACTGTCTCATGTAAAAAAGCTCTTCCAGGGCCCCCTAAGACTGTGAAGAATATCGGACTGTTAGCAAGCACGTAGTACGGCCCCATACAAAGACCACGCGCCTCACGGTTTTGAATGGAGAAGGGGGGGTGTTGTTAGGCTTATCTCGCGGTACGTAATTGGCTAACATTTTACCAGTAGCCCAATTGCACTATTATTACCATGACGCTACAATGTCCACGTGGGCCCTAAGATTGCCGCTATGATATGTCGTATGATCTAGACCATCCAAGCCTTCGGTTACGATCTTTCTTGGAGGATACACTTATCGTACAGATGCAACTCAGGACACCGTATCTTCGGGCGGGTAGATGGAGGTACGTACACGAATGCACACGTCAGACAGACCACGATCTATCGGTATGCCATCTGCGGTAGATCGTATCCCGTACCACCGTTGGTATGAGATGCTGTGCAGGATGTGCACAGTACACATCGAAAACCCAGGAGGCGTGTGCTACAGCAGTGCTAGATCGGGCGGATTCCACGGCTCCAACCCGCCGGCAACGTGATCTACTGTAGATCCTACAGATCAGGAAGATACACGCCGTGCCCTGAAGGATCTGGGCCACGACTTGGCTGCTCCCAACGGTCGGGTTGGCGCTTGATTTGCTAGTCGATACCCCCCACATTTGTTCCAATTCGCCCGCAGGAATACACTTTGCCTCTCTGTCCCCTGCTTGGCTGCTTCGTAGCTAACAGCCGGCAACTGTTGTCGATTGGCGGTCTGTTAATGGGTTTGGCCCGAGAAGTTCAACGTCAGTTTCGGCTTATACGAAGTGGACTTAGAGCGAAAATCGGTACTTGATGCATCAAATATCCGTATGGTACGTGTGTAGACTTTATACGTACGTACCGGGTATAGCTTATACCGGTAATATATATTACTCATAGTACATATATGATACCTGATACGTAATACTTATCGGGCGTTAGGGGTCGCGACTGATTTCGTAGTAGTTTAGTTGTTTTTTCAACACGAGAGGTCAGGCGAGGGGAGAGGGGAGGGGTAATGCTGCTTGTACAGAGTAACGTGAGAGGTACCACAGGTCGGTGGAATACCGTGAAAAGTCATACGGTACCGTGGGATACCGCGTGAAGTCGTTCAGAAAAGCACCATGTATGGCATAGCGTGGGGGGGTCCGTCAAGGGGGCAAAACAGCCGTCAATCATAGCACTATATTTCGTCAGACGCGTGAAACAGTAGGGGCGGCGCCTGAATTCTCGGAGGTTCCTCAATACCTGCCGTCGACCAACAAATAATGACGTTGAACAGAGAATATTAGTATATTTATATCTAGGACGTCGACCGATTCTTCAAAGGGCCCCACCTAGGAGCTAGCGCTGAATAGCAAATCTCGTGCGGGAGGGATGTAGAGCACGGCAAGCGAATTGATTTACCATATAGCACACATTGATCTGCTAGTTCTAGACTATGGTCCCTCCGATATTGGAGGGCAGGATCTGGCCCTATTCCCTAGAAATAATGTCCGGAGAAATGGGTCACGGATGGGTGAAATGAATTATTTAATGACTTGAGCTATTGAATAGTGTGAAATAATCGGTTTCCACCACTCCGGGGTACGCGACACGTACGTGAAGCTAACCTCGTCCCCTCAACTGAAAGGCCTACCCGCAGTACATACGAATATAAAAATACCGCATCTTCGGATGCAAACTCATTTGGAAAAAATGTAAAAACAAAAGTATCAGATTAAAACGAAGCTGCGTGAGATAGAGGAAATTCGTCGAAACTCAGCTTTTGTCCGCTGTGTGTTAAAGATCGGTCGTTCGAGTACGAGCTCCTCAGCTGAAATGGTTGAGGAGCCCTGTCCGTGGGCAAATATTTGGGCCAGAAATACAACCCCTCACTCCGGGGCACGCGACACGTACGCGAAGCTAACCTCGTCCCCTCAACCGAAAGGCCTACCCGCAGTACATACGAATATAAAAATACCACATCATCGCATGCAAACTCATTTGGAAAAAATGTAAAAACAAAGTTATCAGATCAAAACGAAGCTGCGTGAGATAGAGAAAATTCGTCGAAACGCAGCTTTTGTCCGCTGTGTGTTAAAGATCGGTCGTTCGAGTACGAGCTCCTCAGCTGAAATGGTTGAGGAGCCCCGTCCGTGAGCAAATATTTGGGCCAGAAATACAACCCCTAATTGCAGCCCTTACTGTAGCAAGGCTTGTTCAGTGGGAGTTGGGGGGGCGCTCACCTCAGGCTCGGCGTTTAGCGGGAAGGATTCAACATAGTCGAGGTAGCTCTGTTGCGGGTTGTCTGGGTCCGGCTCGATTGATCCGTACCTGCCCACCAAAAACGGACCACAGGGTTTTGGTTTGTTTTGGTTTCAAGTTAATATAGCAACCGTGCACACTTGTACTTGGGTTTTTTCTATGCAAGTGCGTGCAAGCTTGCATCCAAGTGGCATGCACGTTGCACTACAGAATGGCCGTAAGCTTTGCCCACAATTTCATGAAACAGCGACAGTTTCTGTTCGGGTTCGGAACTGACAATCATACTTATATACATTTGCTTGATTTATTTAAGCAATCACATGCTGATGGCATTATGATACGGGTAGGCCCTCGCTGAGGCGGTGCGATCCGATCATGAGTGACTCCATTCGATGACCTGCCTACATACGGTGGACAGCAAACATGCGTGACTGAGCTGCTACAGATTTTCCCGCCGGTAACGTGGCCAAAGAAGCAGATGAACCGTAGCGTCAACAGCACACCCTTGTAATCCACGGAAAGATATGCCTATCGGTCGACGAGAAATGCTGTGTCGCCACTTTTGTCGAGCTTTCCCCCCCCCCTGGCTTCACGCGAGTTGTGCGAAATCCACATATCTTACACTAAAATGGCTCACATTTGCGAGCAAGGTTTCGTCTAATTCGCCTTAAAAGAATCTAAACCGGAAACCTACAGTTGTAAATATAACGCATGCTTAAGGGCACGCCGAATAGAGGGTCCATGTTATTCTGTCAGAACCGCGCCCACGTTTCGGGTACGAACAACTTAGAATCAGCGTGGGCGAGCTTTTTTTGCCGCGAAGGGCTGATTGAACGGAAACAATTACGCCCCGTGCTGTATCTACTTGGCAATGACACTCGCGTGATTTTATGTGAAACAAGGTCTGCCGCTGAAGGCACATTCTTCAAGCAAGCCAGAATATAGGAGCCAACACGCCTCGCTCTCTCTTACAACATCAAACCACACGGATTATTCTCGGAAGGTTCCCTGTCTCAGATAATCCCCTCCTATATTGGGTCGAAGACTACTATGCGTCACGTGTCACCTGCCCGATCGACTAAAGGTGAAATCTCTCGAGAGGATTTCTGGGTTGTAAAACCCGGCGATGATGATGTCGGAAGTACGCATATCCTTGTCGTCCGTGATGCGGCCACCGTAGTTCACCACCGATGTCAGCTGCCGCAAAACCTGTTTTAAGGGAGGAGTATCGATGAAAGTGTTACCTGGCACCTAAGAAATGGCGTGTCACATGCAAGCGGAACGTCCTTAGAAGAAAGGACGTCGTTGAGATACAATGGGCGTCTCATATATATGTACAAAAACCTGTTTGGAAGGAAAACCGTTCGTTGAGACATAATCAGCGCCTCATACGTAAAAAAACGCGTTTCAAAGGGGTGTCAATAAAAAAAAAACGGCGTCTTGTAGCTAAAACTGTTTCGAAGGGACCCCGTTGATTTATGTACAACTGGCGTTTCATTTGTAGCAAAACGTGTCTTCAAGGGACGGCGTTGCAAATGGATCGATTCTATAGCACAAGTGGCGTCTCATGTATATCGAAAACCTGTTCTGTGTGTCTGTTCTTTCACATTAAACCGTTCTTTTTACCCGTCGACAACCAGCACAACCAGTATCCGTGCCGATTATTCAATCCTAGAAGAGACCAGGTAGTTATGTGGTCACAAAGCTACGCCACAGAGATACTACGTTGCCACGTATGCAGTAAGCACACCAATGGACAATGCAATGCCATGTCATCATACTGGATACGACAGACACGACATACATATTCCATGAATAAAGAAACGGAAAGAAACGAAGGGAAAATCAAAAACAAAGAAAGACAAATCGAAAGAGAAGGATAATAATAAAATAAAAAACGTCATTGACCTGAAAGTGGCGTCTCGTCCAGGGATGCGAGGACGACAGCTATTCAATACGCACACTGGGACAAGGACAGAGATAAATAGTTCAGTAAAATCGAACACTACAGTAGGCAACATTTCAATAGTCTCCACCCCTACAAGCGACTACGGTCTTGCATGATATCGAGTACCCCCCTGCCCCCCCGCCAGGTATAGCCCACAGCCTGGTGGTGCCCAAGAGTGGGGTTATGGTCGCCATTGCTATGAGAATCCACGACAGTTGATGAAAACAAAACACGTTGGACTGATGGTCCAACCGCGGCAGCCCGTGACAGCGTAGTATGAACATAAGGCAATGCATTGATGCGGCTTGCCAAGTGGCAGCCGCCACAGGCTTCTCTAGCAGCGTACATGGCAGTGACATGGCAGGTATGTGGCAGGAGAACTGTTTGCAGTCCCATGTCAGTGTCGTGGAAGCCCCGTGACAATGCCCTGGCAGTGCCGACTCGTCACACGGTGGGGGCATGCCGTTTTTTGTCTCAAGAATGTCTGACTGGTTAAGTTCTTCAAGTGCGCAACTACAGGTTTGTATGATACTACTATTACGGGGAGGCATATTAAATAGGACCTACGGTACACAAAAAAAAACAATATATTCCGCCCTTTTTTCTGACAGTATTTGGTCCTATTTACTATGGCCCCCCGTAATATGATACTATTGATTCTAGTGTATTTGCTTTTAGGACTAGCGCATGTCGATTTTGGTCAGGTTTGCGCCAAACAACCTCCTTCGAAACAATCTTCCGGGCGAGACATTGAGCTCTTGGTGTGAGGAGCTCAAAATACAAAGCAAATAACCCCACCGTGGCACACTGCTCTTGCCACATGTCGGTGCGATGGCGGTGCCAAACGCTACCACCTTGAAATAGTCATATTATACGCATCCTAAGGTATTCTACTACCGTGTAACTCACCTGGTACGGGATGACCGCGTACTCGTCGACGTACATCTCCAGCTGCGCTATGCAGATATCCAGGTCCGTCTCGTTGAACTCGTACGGGACGTTCCACCCGAGAGGCCCGAACTTCTTGCGCTCGACGACCAGCGCGTGGAAGAAACATAGACCTGTCGAGTCGTGAGCACATGTGTCATACCGCGAGCGCGCTAATTTGAGGGCGTACTCGTGCTCGTAGCTTCTTTCTCTGCGGTTCTGTGGTAGTACCACCGTCCTTGTGTTGCTGCCCCTTAATACGCTAGGGAGGCGAAACCCCGGATAATTCGACTTTTGCTCGTGAAACGAACAACCAATTGCAGAAACGTTCTTTACGATCGAAGTTCGAGTTTCATTTTTGTTTTATTTTT
>JBBMHQ010060187.1:0-15235 GCA_037834295.1 Postelsia palmaeformis
AGGCCGCCCGCGGAGCGAAGCGCCTTGTATACACATATTCAAAGTATAATACTACTGCAGTACACACCATCACCAGTATAGAACAATTGCTCTGCTCTTGATTGCGAATTGAATGCACTCGAGTCAGGCGGGGCAATGCGGAGTGGGTCGGGGCTCGCGCCCCGCCCAGCCGATAAACCCCGTGTGCGAGTCAAGGGTGGCCTCACTCAGTGGATTATTTATTGAATCGAGTCGCCAGGAGACGGAGTGCGCCAGCCAATCTCGAAGAAGTGCCTCTCCTGGGACCCGCGTGCACAGCAAACACTGGCTGTGCGTGCTACGAGTGTGCTATCGTATACGTTCAGAGACCTTGGTATCGAAACCATGTGCTTGCATATATGTATCGTACCTGGTACTGTACATACCAGGTACCAGGTAACCAGGTATGTACGTATACGAAGAGTAAAGCAGGAACACCCAGTCCACTGCAGACCCAAGCATTGAGCACTGGGCACTACCTCCCGAAAATAAAACTGGAAGCCCTCATGTACCAGTAGCGTTCGCGAGCCAAGTTGCACTATTAATACGCGCAGTCGTTGCCAAAGTATTATACCGTCACTCGCGCAGGAGGTCGGTGACCAGCAGCAGAGGCACCAGCAGCAGCAGAACCACCACCACCCTGTGCTCTCAGCAGCTCTGCGCATCGAGTGTGTCAGCGTGTCAGCACCACTCTCGTTTAACTTGATATGACGATACATCTACGTATACGACCTGCGAGGTACCTGGGACTGACCACCACCACCACCACCACCATCACCACGACCATCATCACGACCACTACCAACACGGACAAACGAACACAGACTGACTGCTGTTGTGTACGAGGTACGTACGAATACTATATCGGAGGGAAGGTCTGTGACATTAGCGGCGAGACATAAGCCGTGAACAAACGGCCCCGCTAACTGTCGGGGTACAGCACAACATACTATTCCAACATGACATCCCCCTGAAGACTCGTGCGGATAAACCCACGAGCGTACATCCGTACAGCACAGCTCCGCCCTATGCCTGCGGACTGCGGAAGCTTCACGTCCGTTTTCGATGCTCGTAAAAGGAGCGCTGTATTTTCCAGCAATACCATGAAAACTGATCAATTCCACTGGGCTTCAAAAATACAGTGCTGGAATGCCGTGAGATACGAACAAGGGCTGCACCCGAGAGATGAATTGTGCGTACCTATCGGGAGGGAGCGCACGGAACATGACGCAACGCGCCCTGAGCGTTGCCCACAGCAGACTCGGCGAAACTACGTATGAGGAACACCGATTCTCACCTTGCTCTAGTTTGAGGTATAAATCTCCGACCTCCGATGTTCTTTGGCAAAAAGAGCTTGCTTTTCACCGGGGCGCAATCTGACGCACGATATAAACACAAAGTCTTGGCTGTCAACACCAACACTTGCACCCGGGCTGGCACCTCGCTACGGCCGATAAGCTTGAGCGGGAAGAGGGCGGTGTCCGAAGCGAAAAGCACTTCCTCGCTGTTTATTCGAAAAGCCTTTTTTTCACTGGAAAGCCCTGTCTCGCGAAAGATATCTCGAGCGGGACGGTACGTCTGCCTTCTCTCGGCGTGGCCACTGGTACCTGCTCTGGAAGATGAAGAAGCCGGTAAGTGCCGAGGTTTATCGGACTTGGAGTGGGCTTTGAGTTGAAGCCACGTGAATTCCGGGAGAAGGACGGAACACGAGTACAGACGACAGATCTGAGGGGTGTTGTGGGTAGTGGTTGAGCTGAAGTGCCGGTACGGATCGCACCAGTAGCGTTTACTACCGTGTACCTGGTATGATATATAAGGACATTTTTGTCTTTAACATGATGGGCAAAAAGTTTTTTATATTTCCGGACATACTGCGAGCTACGTACGTACGACTACTATTAATAGTAGTGGTATCTAGCGCTACGCCTCGAATGAGAATAACGTATACCTGGTATAAGCACGCGAAGGCAAAATGCATGACCATAACTATTAATAACACGGAGAGGCTGGGAGGGTTAGGAGGTTAATACTGCTGTGCCGCAGGACTGACTCTATACGGGCGGCTACAGTAGTAAATACAGCAGAGCAGTCACTACGTGAGGATTGTTTCATAACAGAGGTAGAATCGAACCTACACGTAACCCACAGGCGATTTCACGATTTCCCAGCCGTGCGGTTGTCCAGCGGTACCACCAATAGGGTATAGGCCAACGAACAAGATATTACTTTTAAAACATGTGTGGCTCCCTTTTCGTATGATAAATTTATCAAATTGAATCCGGAAATTGTGCTCAGCCGTGAGCGCTACACTAAGATACCGTCAAGTTTTATTAAATTATTAGATCTGTCAGCTGCGATGAATCGACTCGTTGAACTCGTAGTTTATACTCGACTTTTTATAGTAGCCGAATAGTATGCTCAAGGTTGTTCAAGGATAATGCCACAACAGGTTTTGTATGCCGGCGTCCCAGGTGGCTTGGTAGGTAGTCCGCGCGCCCATCAAGACCAATTTTGCGGGTTCAAGTCTCACCGCGTGCATGCGCAGGGGCTCTTTCTTGCATAAAAGAAATTGATTTGCGAAAAGCGCGAGAGCGTGAGTTAGCTACATTCGATGAAAATCGACGTGCAGTAGGAATGCTGAACCCTATGCGCGACAAAAAATAATGGCACGTACAGGGGGGGAAAGGAGTAGTCACCTGTGACCACGGCTTGTCCAGAAGGTCGTCGAGGGTAAAACCTCCCACGTGTTAGGCTGGAGAGTGAAAGTGATGATAAAAAAAAAAGAAAAAGTATGCTCAAGGTTGTTCAACGATGATGCCACAGCAGGGTTCGTACAGTAAGGCTTACTCAGATTTAGGTGGTGATACTGTACGTATTCTACAGGCGATCTTGCGAAATCCCAGACGTCCGGTTGTACAAGGTATACGTTCGGGGGCGAGCATATTCTTGACGAACCACAAGAGTATGTTGGACTCCGTGCATTGTCGTGCACGTTTGAACCGTGCCCTCGATCAGCGACCTGTGCTTCAGCGAACTCGTCACGGTTTGCAGTACAGTTTACTTGAAAACCTCGAACGTCTTTCGGTCCAAGGATCCTTCGTGGATGTAAGAGACGCTACGTACGTACGTAAAACACGTGTTCTACTTGAAGCGCTCTCGCCTACTCCGCACGCGGCAGGCTCACCGGTGCATTCATCATGCCAAGGGTAGTCCTAATGCGCGGTACATTGTTATCGCAACACCAGGGACCAGGGACACCATTTTATCTCTGTCTGTATGCCTTTTTATTCACGTGTAGCGTTAGAGTTGTAGCTCAATTAATTATCAAGCGTGGAGATACCTTGAGCCTTCTAACGGAATCCCTTCTTGTCTCATTGAGTGCACCGCCTTGCGCTTCGTTTCCTTCGTGTCCTCTTCACGCAGCTGCCGGAAATCGTCAGTCGAGCAGCGAACCCACATATCGCGGACACTCAGATCCTCGCACCGTTCTCCACCTCCCCGAGGCCCTACCTCGAAGGCGAGGTTTGCTACGCGGAGGTTGCCGCCGTCATCGCCGCATCGTCTCCTGGTAATATAGTTAAACCGAAACCGACCACCGCGACCAGGGCAGACCAGGGAGAACTCTTGTCGAAGATTGTTTGCTCAGGCCAGCCTCCCTTTTTTCCCAAGGCCGACTTTCCCTACCCTACAGGGGCACACGCCGCAATGCTGAAGAAGGTCGAAGGTGATGTGGTGGTAGCGTCGGGCATGATAAGTGCTCAGGAAGAGTCAACCTCGTGGTCGCTCTCCCCGCACAGGGAAAAGCGACGCCCGTTGAAGCCACTTCACTCCTCTGGCGCGACTGCCCTTGCACGCGCCTCAAGCAACCCTTCTTTGGCCTTGCCGTCTTCCTCCTCCTCCTCGAGCTTCTCTCATAAGCTTAGGAGGCGCCTCCATGCCCCCCCGCAAGATGAAGGGAACGGCTGTGGTAGTGGTGGTCAAGTTCGATTGGTGGGGGCGAGTGCGACAGGGCCGGACGCGGCAGCGGCGGCAGCGGCGGCCATAGCGGCAATGGTATCCTCCTCCTCGGGGTCAGATGAAACACTCACGGGGCCGACATTTTCAGGCAGGGGTATCGCTTTACCGGAAGGCTCTTCCCCAGAAATTGAACCCTCCACCATGCACGACCAGCGAGACCTTAGGGAAGGAGAGCCGTCGTTGTCGTCCCACCCAGCCGCGGCTCCTGACTTGAGTATAGCTAGGAGCATCAGCTGGAGCCCCTTTTGCAGCAGCAGCAACTCTTTGGCGCACATCGCTGGGCCGTCGCAGGCGACCGCCGCCCCTCGCCTTCGCCGGGGATCTTCCCTAACATACTTTACCTCGCAGATGGACGCTCCTTATAGGAACGAAAGCGAGCGTAGGCCGGGAGGTGGGGCGCACTCTCCGCCGCCGCTAGGAAAAACATCCGCGGCGCCAAGTATCCGCCGGGCTTCAGCGTCGCCGACGCTCTCTTCCGCCATTGACCGCGTGCGGTTCCCCCGGCGCTCTCCTCCTCTGCGTGGTACCTCAGACGCGGACCAAGAGGGTCGGCCGGGGCGCACAGAGAGCGAGGTCTACACGAACCTCTTCCGAAGCGGCAGCGGAGGTTTGGACGGTGCTCCTCCTCCCCTGTTAGGTGTACTCCAGCCTCCGACAATAGTGCTGAAAGATGCAAGCCGCGGCGGGCAGGGGAAAGGCTCCGTCGGGGTTCGGGCAGGCGTGCGTGCTACAGCAGCGGGGGGGTTGGGGGTGGTGCTGAGTGCCAGGCAGACTGTTTTCCACGGGCAGGGCGAACGTGGCGGCGATAGCGTGTCGGGCGTGTCTGAGCTAAGGCGCGTCGCCGTGGGGGATGCCGATGCTCCAAAGATTTACAAGCAAAACTCGCATTTGGGGGGCAAGTCGAACGTGCCTCAAGGGAATTCAAGCAGGCGGAATAGCAGGTGCGAAAGGGTATGCCGTGCGCGGAGCTTTCCTTAGACAATAGCACTGGACTGGCCTGACTGACAGCTTTCCACTGCTTGTCGAACCAGCTGAATGGCATGTAGGCGTGGGATGCTTGAATCTGAGCCTTGAGAAAATCTTACTCGTGGTCGAAATCAGCACAACTTGCCGACTAGTCTACCTTGGGGGTCGCCAAAACCGTCGCCTGTTAGGTTTCACGTGTGATTGCCTTCGGTCTGTCTGGTGCATACGGTTCGTGCACGTTACAGGGTCTGTGTGGGCATTCCCTAGTCTGGCTCTGGATGCCCTTGTGTATTATATATAAGTTGGATTAGCGTCGGTTGGCAACGTCCCTGTGAAACATGCCGCTCACTGCATGAGCTGGACAACCTGGGCACCGTTTTTTCTTTTGCGGAAGTCGGTCACAGCTGGTGACCGAGTTGAATCATTTGTGCCGGGTGGAGAACATTTGCTCTGCACAAGGGAGTTATCGCATCACGTAGTGTTCATGGTAAGGCACCCACGAGGCAGCTACATACTGTGGTACCCCCATGCTGTCCCTGGAAGTGGCCACCCCGGGAAATAAATTAACTCATTGATATCATCATCCAAGTACAAGCCCGCCTCACAGGCGGTTTTCAGTAGGATGCAGCTCGCCCGTCATGCAGCTCGCCGAGCACCTCCCGGCGCTTCGCATTTGATGCGAGCAATGTCTACCTGCTCGTTGAAAACCAAAACGTGCCCCTTCCCGGCATTGTAGGGATACGAGGGTCCATGGTCATATGACTACGGCTATGCATGATATCGAGTGTGCTTACCCCGTTCATGGATGGTAACGTTATCGCGAGAGCAGGAAATCTTTCGAAGGCCACGTATCGGACGGAGACCGTCCACCAAAGGTGAGCAACGATCTAGGATGTCGAAGGCGGGATCTTCCCTTGGGTCTCGGCGAAACAGCGGCCACGCAAGAGAACGTTTCTTCAACAGTGGTAGTAGCAGCAGCAGCAGCAGCACGTTCCAACAGTGGCTATGCCAACAAGCAACCACC
The DNA here is from genome assembly GCA_037834295.1 of Postelsia palmaeformis. Classification (NCBI taxonomy): domain Eukaryota; class Phaeophyceae; order Laminariales; family Laminariaceae; genus Postelsia; species Postelsia palmaeformis. The sequence continues at coordinate 6,026 of JBBMHQ010060187.1, forward strand.
TCAGTGGGAAGCAGAACGCGACAATGGTAACGGTCGCAACGATCAGCCACACATTTTTCAGGCCTCATGGAACGGGAACACCACGAAGGACCGTCAGAGTATCGCTCTCGCCTTGTCGACGGCAGACAAAACATATGATGTACCAGAACAGGCAGCCCCGAAATTGAGAACCTGCGGTGTTCTAGTGGACCCACGCGCGTGTCGAGGACAGGGTGGGCATGACAGGGATAGGGAGGGCAGCGGGAGCGGCGGAATCGACCTCCTGGCTCCGTCCCGCGACACAGCAGGTACCTCCGTTGCGTCCAGCTCTCCGGGTGGATCCCTCCTAGTCCGGCGAAACGACTGCATCCTAAAAAGTCTCTTTTCCAGAACCCCTCACGTCGCAGCGGGGCTACCCGGTGAGGCACCTAGCGCAGGGGTTTCATTTGAGTTTGGACTCTGGAAAAAGCCAGAGGGGGTCCCTTCCGCAGCCGCGGAGCCACGGCAGGGAATCGAAGCGACGCTTCCCCCCCCTCCAATGCAAGGCTTTCCTCACGCCGGGCTTGTTGCGTACTTTCCGCGTGCCGACGTAAAGGACGGCGTTGGCGCTCATGATAATCGAGGCTTCTCCGGTCGAATATCGCTTAAAGCCATGAGCCCGGCGAGCGCGACAGAGACCTTTGAAGAAGCGGCCATGCCCGGGCGTCGGTCTCCCCCCCCACCCAGCCGGGCCTGCACAGGTATTGCCGGCGTTCCGAAGCTAGCGACAAGTCGCCAGCGAAACGACGAATGGCCGTTGGACCTTGTCGGTGTCCTTGGAGAACCTTGCGTACCTCAAGACGGTTTTACAGTTACAAGAGACGTTTCAACCCCTGCGCCTTTAGCCGAAGAGTTCAAGGGTCGCAAAGGTGGCCCTGACGAAACAAGTGACGGTACCATGCCATCAGCCGCTCTTGTTCCTAGCAGGGGTAGGCTCCCTCGAAGACGGCAGTCCCCACCCGTACTTTCTCCCCGTTTATCGCCTACAGCGGCACGTATCGGTACACGCCCCCGCGCTGAAGTATCTCGCCGCCACGAGTCTAGATCAGGAAATGGAGCAGACCTTGGTCGCCTGCGCGGATTGAAGGCGAGTCCGCCGCCGCACAGCAATCGTTCCCCTTCCGCTTTGCGTGTTGGAGGCGATCCGACGACGTGGTCAGGAAAGGGGAAGGAAGAAAAACGGCGGAGAGATGACGGCAGCAGCACGAGTAGCGACGACAGCATGGGACCTGCTGTCAGCCAACGTCACGAGAGTCGCGGGAGTCGCGGGGATGCGGCTCGGTTGGGGAACCTGCAGATAGTGTCTGCCGTTCGTAGCCCCCCGCTCGTTTCTGTGGCCGGGGGTCAGCACCACACCACGAGGTATGCACAGAAGACACCAGACGCTCTGCATCACGATCATTCTAAACTCGTCACGTTCGATTTCTCGGCAAGCGGTTAATTCAGTCCGCGTCGAGACGCATGCTGCAGTAGAGGGGCACCATTTGTCTTCTGAGGCTCTTCGCTTGAGGAGATAAATACTATTAGGAAGTCATTACTAAGTCAACCATAAATCTGATTTAAAGAAAAACAATGGTGCAACCCGATTTAAACAATAAAATCTTCAGCAAAACTATAATACTATGCGACGGTTTTGGCTCCTGGAGCCCTTCATTCAGCAAAACCCCCAAAAATGTACTGCCTCTATAGTATCACTTGTCCCGAGCTGAAACTTCGGTACCCCTGGACTATCCGAGGGCAAGACAATGCCGCAGAATCATGGCCATTTCCTCATGCCTGACCAAGTACCAATGCGAAGTGTAACCCCGCATTATTCATTTTGCAGCCGGCCAACCATTGTACATGAGTAGCACACCCACCCTCTTTATCTATATCGTAGCCACCGCGGGCGTATCACAATCTCGCATGTGCGAATCGAAGAGACACGCAAGCAACAGCAGGGGCGATGACACCCCCCGGAAGCGCATGCATACCGTTTATTCTTGCCTCGCCTTGTTCTTCCCTCAGCAGACATGGGGGCAATTCAAACCTTCGCCATGGCTCGAAGGCTGGTCCGACAGGTGGAGAATTGTGCTCAGGGGGGACGATGAAAACCCCCTCTAATGATGCCGAGGTAAGCGTCATCATCGCATGCAGGGCAGAGTATATATCTGAGCTTTGTAGTGAGATACGGCCGTGCCTGTTTCGCTCTTGATGCCTGGCATTCGGTTTGCTTCGTGTAATTTGAAGAGACTCCTGAACTCCATCGAGATGTGACATAAATACCTATCAAAACTGTTATTTTGGAGCGCAAGACATACATTTTGGGAGATGAAACACGCGAAATGGACAAGAACTACCTGGTATCCGATAACATCGCCATCACCCTGACGGGCCGTTGCCTGAAAACAAAACATTGCCACCTGCCACCAACCAGATCTTATACATTAACCAGGATGCGTCGGAAACCGCCCCTGGGAGCCAATTTTGGCCTGAGGACAGTTCCACAGACCACCCTGAGCGGCTTTCCGTGGATGTTTCCGAGGACCTTTCCGAAGAATCGGACTCTGAGGCACGGTCTCGCTGGAGTAAGATGAGTGCTGTGTCGGAGTCATACGGGGAAGATAGCCAGTGGGCGGCTGATAAGGAATTCCACACGTGCGTCTCCAGGAATCAGCATTACCATATCCTCTGGAAGCGGGGGGAGCAAATAGGGATGGGCTCGTTCGGCAAGGTGCGCCAGGCAGGGTGTGGAAGGACGAAACGGAGGGAGTTAGGGGGGGAAGAGGGAGGGAGGGAGGGAGGGTAGCTAGTATGAGGTCATTGTTTGCGCTCAATGCGGGGGGCTATTTGGGGGAGAGAACGGACCATTGGGTGTACGTCTTTGATATGAAAGAGAGAGGGGGGGATGGGCAAAGGGAGGGGGAGAGGGAAAGAGGAAGGGAGGGAGAGGTGGAAGTAGTACGAAGCCAGTCTTCACGCTCAATGCGGGGAGCTGTTTGGGGAAGAGCACGAGCATTGAGGCTATCGACTTTGATATGAAGAAGAAAGAGGGGAGGACAGGGATACATGGGGAGGGGAGGGATAGAGGGAGGGAGAGAGGGAGGGAGGGAAGGAGGGAGGGAGATAAGTGGTATGATACTTACAATGTTTTTGGCCCCATGCGAGGGATGTTGGGTGAAGAGCGCGGAAATTTGATCGGCACAGCCTTGAAATGAAAAAAGGAGGGAGGGTGGGAAGGAACGAGGGAGGTGGGCAAGTAGACCTCGCGTTTTTTTTAGACAAATGTTGAGGGCTGTGGGCGAGGACAGCTCAAAATTTTCAGGTGGGACCGGTCAACGTAGGGTTTTGGTGCGTTCTCCTAGAAAGGACCACTGTTGTCGAGGCGCAACAGTTTGAGATTCGATCGGTCTGGTAATTTTAAGGAGACATTCTCCTGTTGAATGCGCTGCTCGTCCGCGTGGGTTTCAGAACCTACTTTTACGATGACTGCTGCAGTTGCAGCTTATATTTGTTTGAAACGCGCCGGGTACATCCGGCAGTGCAACTTGAATCCCATGTCGACGTCGTTTCTTTTTGCAGCCATCCTGTCGCGGCTTAGCCCTCTGGGGACTTCATATAGCCATCTCGTTCTAAATCCAGGCGTCTTGTCCCCAAAAACGCGGGTAAAATTCGTAAGGGGGTAAGACGATCATGCGTGAGGTCGACACATGCCCACATCTACGATGTGTTTGTCTCTCAGCCCCACGGTAGTGTTATGCCCTCTGTTCTCGACAACTGCCGACATTTCCCCGCAAGCAGGTGTTCAAAGGGCTGAACGAGTCTACCGGAGAGCTTTTTGCAGTGAAGCAGATCGAGCTTGCGCACGGCAGCAAGGAAGAGATGAACACTCTTGAAACAGAGATAGACCTCATGAAGGATCTCAATCACAGGTATCGTACCAGACGCTACAACACCGAACATTCCTACCGTTGACATATGGCCACCCGGGTCACTAAACACGTATCGTATCTGCCTGCTGAAGTAAGCACTGGATTTTCTTCTCACCTGGTATAGTTTTGCTATCCGCCATCTGAGGTTATCCGAATAATGTTGATCCCAGCCTTCACATATCGAAAGCCTAATTACTTTGTTCATGAACCTCAGGCGGATCGGTAAACGTGAGCTGTGTGCTGTGTGACACTCGGTTTCAAGAATTCTGTTGCACTCGCATTCAGTTACGGTTGTTGCTCTCGGGGGCACAATAGTCTCTGTCTTAGTCCACTTCATTTCAGGCGATGTACTGCTGTTATAGACTGACCTTGCATCTTGACCAAGACTGCTGTGCTCTTCTGTCTCCGGCCCAGGCACATTGTGCGATACTGTGGAACAGACCGAGGCCTGCGACATCTTTACATCTTCTTAGAATACGTCCCAGGTGGCTCGATCGCCAGCATGCTGCAGCAGTTCGGAGTGTTTCGGGATGACTTGGTCAGACGTTTCGTCCACCAGGTGAGCGGAAGACACGCGGGTGTGAGGTGGCCAGCGCGTTCTCTGGCGCAGCGTGTTTCTGCTCACAAAGAAAATTGAACAAGATGTTTCGCAGTGTTCTTCGGGTGTGTACAATTTTTTTCGTTCATGGTAGAGCTTCAGCTAGCAGCTTCTTATCGACCCTATATACAACCACAAAAAATGCGAACACTGAACTGTGGTTATTTATGTCGTCTATCAATAGGAAGATCGCATAGCAGTACACGTATCATCACGCTGCGCACGTGTCGTATATACATCTCCTTATGTACAGCATGTTGCAGTTCGGACATATCCCCTATCCCCTACCCCAGTAGGCTATTAACCTATTCATAGCATTTATAAGCTGTTTTGCGTGGCTTACGCTGCAACCGTTACTTAAAGTCAGTGTTTTTTGACGGATCGAGTCGGGGCGGACCGGGTCGGATAAGCGTGGCCCGACCCGACCCGACCCGACCCGACCCGACCCGACCCGACCCGACCCGACCCGACCCGACCCGACCTGTGATATTTCAAAACCTGCTGACCTGACCCGTTGGTCCGTTGGTCGGGACATGATGAACCTTGCTGAACGGGGGACGCTACGCTCGTTTGCGCCTGTATCGTGCAGATTTTGCTTGGGATGTGCTATCTTCACGACAAGGGCATTATCCACCGGGACATCAAAGGCGCCAACGTCCTCGTCACGGAGCAGGTAAGCACCCGGGGAAAAATACTAAAAAACACTCGTCAGTTAATCGGAATGCTTGTCGCCTTAGCGCCTTTGTGGTGCGCGCCCCCAGGTCCGGATCGTTTACCTGTGATTGCTTCGGACGCCGGGAAGGATGTACGTCCCTCCCACGATAATACACGCACCCGAATAATACAGCTCGGAAAGCACCAACATCAAACGCAATCAAATTTGCACCACGGAGCGGAGATAGGTTGGAGCCCTTCACGAGAGAGAACGTCTGACATGAGCCGGGGCGAGTGAAATATATGGATCCAACTTTATGGCCCCGACCTGCTCTCAGCTGGACTACAGTAGCGGGACTGAAAAACAACAAGAGAAAAAGCGAGCATCTCTCACGGTCGTTTTTTGGGATAAAAGTATCAATGCATGAGCCGGTTGTCGCAGACTTACTCAGTGTTTCAACCGTAGCGCAGATTGAGTTTTGAGCTTTATTTTCTATTTTTGGCTCCACCATACGAGTAGTGTACAGCAGTCGAAAGGTTCACCCTCAGCGGCCTTCTGGACAATGTAGTAGGCCGACGCCACAGATGCCGCCCTTCCCCCCGCCGGTGTATACGTGCCTTCGTTTTCATCGCGTATTGGGTTCAGGGTTCTCAACTATCTTGCGAGAACATGATATATATTACCCTACCTACACCAGTGGCTGCTGGATTTCTTCATAGCCAGCCACCGGTGCGGCGGGAAATGGCGCGGCGGTTACCATTCCGCATCTTTTCCTACATACGCTGACCCCTTATTTTTTTTTCGAGTTCCGCAGGGCATCGCCAAGCTTGCAGACTTCGGGTGCTCGAAGCAGTTTCAGGGAGCAAGGACGCCGGTGAGGGTCGTCGTACCTTACTGTAGGGATTGGTACAACAGCACTTTACGAGGTTTTGTTATCGACTTGTTGTGGAGAGTGGCGTCTCAGCGACTCGCTACCGCCGCCGCGCCGCCGCCAGGAGACTTGCCTTGCCTGACGAGATTCTTGCATGGGGTGGTGCTTTGGCAATACTCAACCTCCCCATGCCGTTGTGCCTGTTAGGCCTGTCGTTCTGATTCCGCGGCGAAGATATGGTGCACAGCACGTACAACATCTATGCTTGTCGTATGAACCTTTTTCCACCTTTTTGTTCGCACTCTGGCTTGCGGTCGTCGATTGTATTGTCTCTCCCCACACCCACACTGGTTGCGGTCCGTGACTCGCGTTTCAATCCTGTCCGCTTCGGCACTCTTACTGCGCACGCGGTGTCGATTGCAGGCGTGCTATGATGGGGATAGCGTTGATCTTGGCCAAGCGATGGATGTGACTGACCGGGCTCCTTAACCCAACATGGTTGGGGTACCAATAGGAATACTTTTGTTTTACAACGTTCTTCGTGATATACCTACAGTACTATCTGCAGGCTTCGGGAATGTTCATCGGGGTGCACTTTAAGCTTTTATCAAAATTAGTTTTTGAATGACATACTATCAGGACAGAGCTTTTCAACTGAGGGGTCTCACACAAATTAGGCGTTACCTGGTATAGACTTATGCCCCTCCACGTAGTACGCACCATCTACAATTAGTCCTCTCTTACCCCTTCAGCTCGAAACCTTCGGCTGGAAGCTCTCGGCGTTGTCTGCGGCTGCCAAGAGCCCGTGTTATTTCGGAATAGTGCCGCCCACCCTTCGAAACTCTTCCAATCAAAATAGCTGCCCACATAAACGCGAGGCGACCCACCCTTCATGCATGCGCTAGACTCTAATGGTGCACTGCGAAGATGCGTCGTAGCAATGGTGGTTGGTGTCGGCTTCTGCCTTGTAGGAACGGAACTGCTCCGTGGCACCAACTGTGGTATTCGTGGGCTCGAAGAATTCTCAAGGGGCCTCGTTCTGCGTTGAGCAGCACTGGCCGTTGTCCCCACATTTACTTTAGTTACACTCGCACGCATGTGTTGCTCTTCACACGGCATCGTGTCGTCTCGAACCACCCTAGCATGATCCTCGCGGCGTTGCTGCTGGTATTTCATTCGTGCCCCGTATCGTGCTATATAGTCAACACCTTCTCAACGATGCCTGCCCGGTTATGCGCGCTTGGTTCGCGCGTCGAGCCACCTGCTGATGGGATTGCTGTTACCATGTTCTGAAGCATGTCTCGTTTTGACGTTTTTGTGAATTGTTGTTGACTCGTTTTCTGAAGCACATACCGTTCGGCGTTTGGGTGAAAGGTCGTTGTCTCGTTTTGGAGCACATCTCGGTCTGGCGTTTGGGTGAAATGTTGATGTTTTCGCCACGTTCTGCAAAGCACAAGCCATTTGGACACATTTGTTTGTGAAATATTGATTGTTTTTTCAGAGCTTCGACGAAAGCCTGCAGACCATGAGGGGGTCCGTGCCATGGATGGCACCTGAGATGGTCAAACAAACAGGTCACGGCCGCAGCGCCGACGTGTGGAGCTTAGGAGCCACGATGATCGAGATGTACACAGCTCGCTATCCTTGGCCGGCGTTTTCTAATAACATTGCCGCGATGTACCACGTTGCGACATGCACAGAGGTGAGCTGGGGTCACCGCCAAGGATACGCTCAAATCTACGTACCCACTGTAGTACGTTCATGGGTGTATAGCAAATGAAGTAGTGGCTTTAGCTGAATTGAACGATGGGAACCGAGGGGGCGTGCCAATTATTAGCTTCTCTTATGGAATTATCGCCATAAAATACCAGGAGCAGTCAAGGGAGTGTACCACTTGTCTTCAACGGGGAGCATGAAATATGTTCTTATGTCTTCGAGCTTTGTGCAGGTGACAATCGATCTTTGGTGCAAAAATTGCCAGTAGTTTTTCCCATAGTTCTTTGGTGCATAAACGTTAAATGCTACCTGGTACCTGGTATGTTATATCGGCACCGGTGCGCAGTATCTAGCATCTCTCATCAGCTTTTCCTTTCTTCAGTTTTCTTTGGAGCTTCCCTTCTTGCTTGGAATGCTTATGAGGGGTTTGCTGTTGAGGCTCATGCTGAATGCGCGTCGCCGGGTAACGAACATGAACAAATGAATAGATACCAGATACTTGTAAACCGTTCACGATGGCAACGATCGCAGTGCTGTCTTCCCCGCCGATACAGGAAAGCAAGTGGCCGCGATGATGATTCGCAACACGGACTGTACGGTCATAGGGCACACGTTATACGAAGTAATGGGCATCTCATACGCCTAGGTACCTCGCCCACCAACGAAGCTGTCTGCCGACGAAGAAAAAGCCATCGGTCCTCTAGTGTCTTCGTAATGGTGATTAGTTGTGAGAGGTGTGCTACTGTACCATTCGAACTAGGATCAAGCTAAACCTTATTCTTGGCAGAAAGTGAACCTGCCTTCGTTTCGGGCTTGCCTGATTTTTCCTCCCTCTCCCCCGTGTATCAGCGCCGTGATATACACATAGCATGCACGGCTCACGCTACGGCTCTTAATTCTGACGTGAAAGACTCTTTTATCAGATAGACATCCGAGAATACTCCACGACCTATTCTCCGTGGTAGCTTGCATGTTCAGGACTAGAAAGTCGTGGAGCTGCCGTGAACTGACCTACCAGGTATACTCCAACGCGCGGATTTTTTTCCTGCCCTTTTTCTTGCGTGGGTTGTTTCGTGTTCCAGCCACCTACGTTTCCAGAAAAAGTGGCAATGGATGCCAAGAGATTCCTGTCGAATTGCCTCATCATTCAAGCCGAAAAGCGCCTCAAAGCGAGTGAGCTCCTGCAGCACCCGGTGAGGCGTCGAGAGGGATCTGACGCCGTTCGTAGAGTTGATGCAAAACCATCGCGCGACCAGCGATCAGGTGTGAGCATGAAAACGACACGCACCATATTTTCTTGCCTGCTCCGAGCCTATTGCCAAATACAGCAGTACCAGGACATGCTATCACGGGGTGCCATATCATTTTTTTTTTTTTTTCTCATCCCATTTATTATCTTCGCCCTTCTTCTCTCTCTCCCTCTTCAGTCGTAACTCAGATC